>JAXIVD010002465.1:0-52500 GCA_036785275.1 Cancer borealis
GAAGGGTAGGAAGAGTATACAGTCTCATCATGAAATACTTGACTTCAGGGATTACGTCTTGAATGGATAAAAATGCAATGAGAAGGGAATGTAAGAATTATTCAGTGAGGTAGTAATGGTGGTTCCTTATTAGCGGGGAGAGGAAGGCTGAGAATACTGATCTACGATGAAGTTTGTGTTTAATTGTTCGCCATAAATTAATAGTTTTGGTAGTGAAGTGAATTATATTTGTTATGCATGGTTAATTTTGAGTGCCAGCCCGTCATGAATAAACACACACACACACACACACACACACACACACACACACACACACACACACACACACACACCTATCCCCACACCCTCCATCTCTTCATGTCCTTTGTGGGTTCCTTACGTAACATTTTATGCAAAGACCCATGTCGTTTTCCACTTGTTAACTACAAATTGATTATTGCCGTGTCCTTGGGTTATGGACAAGGGACTCTACAGGGCTACAGGCACCACTCAGCGACTATTGTGTCCTGCGCCACGCCCGTCCTTGGACACGCGTAAGTATACATTTGTTTTTCATCTGTGTCCAGGTATGCAGCACAAATAATGACTTTCTTATCAGCCTACTACATGAGGTTAGGTTCTAGAAGGGAATCAGAAATATCCCCAAAAGTTGTCTTGTGTATGAAGACAGTGCCACACCAATGGTACGTTTAAAACAGGCACATCACAAAGGTATTATATGTTTACTTTAGGAGTCGTTTAAATCACTGTGAACTCTATCACACAGTCACGTGAAATGAAGGTGAGTATTACACACCTTAAGTCTATTCATAAAACCCAAAGACGTGAGGCTACATTTTTTTCTTCAGATTTCTTTAGTATCTCATGTTGTTTATCGCCAGTGGTCGACTGAAAACGCGTTCCCTCAGGCTTCATACCAAACCAGATGCAGTGATAAGTGGGACGGTGAAAGCTTCTATAACTGTCTTACAACTTACTGATACCGGCCTGGTGGTCTAGGGGTATGATTCTCGCTTAGGGTGCGAGAGGTCCCGGGTTCAAATCCCGGCCAGGCCCTCGAAGTGATATTTTTACAATCATAACTACTTAAATATAAACAGTATTAGTATTACACACAATGCTGCAATCAGATGTAGTACAAGTATATGTCATCCACTTATGTGCTGTCAAGACATTAAGTTCGATCAGAATGTTTAACAATTTAATTATAACATTCCCGTTTCTCTTTAATTATATTGAAATGTAAACTTTTGGGCAGTTAAATTTGTTATAATATAAGATGTTAAGCCATACGAAGGTTGGGTGCCCATATCATAATATCTTAGGTAAAACAAATATACATCATTCTCGACTTAAGAAAATAATAGTAAGTACATAAATAAATACATATAGGTTCCAATCCCATGGTATCCTTCATTAGCGTACCATTAGTAAACATTGCATACATATTAACAACCTATGTTTCCTTCCCTCTCGTACTACGCAGCGACAGTCTGTTTACTGGGAGGCGCTGCAGGATGTTTGGATTTGTGTTTACTCCGCCTTCAGGATGCTTTGTCTTGTGTTTACTTTGCCTTCAGTCTATTCCTGATTAGAACAATTTTATAAAACATGATCACAGTGGGCCTGGCCGGGATTTGAACCCGGGACCTCTCGCACCCTAAGCGAGAATCATACCCCTAGACCACCAGGCCCTTGAGATGACAGGTATTATCACCTGTATATAATTTTCTATCTGTCCGTCTTATATATTTAATTTCAAAGCTATGTAGCTCACTTGCAACTTTTTGTTTTAACTATAAACAAAAGAATGAGTTAGCAGAAAGGAACTAAGACGGTGAACTTTCTCTAGGCTTCAATAAAAGTTAGTCACTCCTTGAAAGATGGAATTCTTTCTCGCATGAAGAAAGTGGAGATGAAACATTACAAAACCTGGAGCTCATCCTACCCATTACTTTACAAATGTTTTCCATCATCAACAAAACCAACTCAAAACATGACACTAAATAAATTGACAGATGAATTATGTCTCATCACTGAATAACAATCTAAAAAAAAAAAATAATAATAATAATAAAAACTCGATCAAGAATATGGACGCCACCTTTCAAATTACTCTTTCAACGGCCATATTATTTATTAGCACACTCAATGGTCCAAATGTAAAGACGAAACCTTTCCTTTAGGACGCAAGGCTGAATGATTACCTGATACACTGATTGGAGTTAAAATTATATACAAATCGTGAAATATAGCTAAGCCAAGACGTTCTTACTGTCCATTTAACTTTCTTCCTTGTTCCATTCACGTTATGATGAAATATTAACCTAACTGTATATGCAAGATTTCATTAAAGAATATTACGTACTAATGTTAAATATTATGGTGTTAACATCGTGAATAATATAAGATGGGCATCCATTAACATGTTATATTTTGTTTACAACCTAACATTAAACAAACAGGTGCAAACAATAATTACCTTTTGCTTATTTAGTTAGTTATTTACGGTACAACATCGTGTAAATCTGTTTAAAGGGATTGTTTGGGTTACTATAGTATATGTAAACAATAATTAGCCTCACCTGTAATTGCTAAATAAACAAAATAATTAATTACCTACTAAATTATGGGATTGTTTAGGTTGCATTGAGGTAAGTACACAGAAATATCCTATACTCATTCCATTAATACCAATACCTTAAACACGTCTATGCATGGAACAAACACTTCATACAACGCTATTAACGATGGAAAGTATTTATTCTAAGGACCAAGAGACATAATAGCTGGTTATCATAAGAATACTAACCTCTGATGTGATCTTCAGCTCCTTACCAAGCTTACAGGGTCTTCATGATGTTCTTATTCACGCCTCTTGTCCACACTATCACTTACAACACGTGCATGATACTTGAGAGGAAGGCACACGCAGCTGAACGCTAATATAACACAAATACAGTCACTAGCGCCCTCCCTCTCAACGCCTTTCCGCCATTTTTATCAACAGCTGAGCGTGTTACGGACTTGGATAGAAATGTTTATATAATGATTTAACGTTTATCTTAGTTATAAAAAAAATATTATAAATCTTTAATAATATATTTAGTAATATGAAAAGTACATCAAGGTATAGATATGCAGTATTTGACATAATGGTTATTTAACTTGTATCTAACAACAGCTGGAAAAGGCGGCGTCATCACCTTTTTGTTTATTATTGTAAGTATTCCCTGTTACAACACAATATATAAAGGGAATCCAAGGTTTTATGAAGTGATGGCTTGTCGGCTTCAAATGGTGGTGTTGTAAACTTGTAACTTGTAAGACTAGTTCAAGTGTTGTTGGATGAGCTCAGGCTGGTCCTCAGTGCGGGTGTCATCATCACTGTCATGAGCCTCGTACCTCTTAGCAGCGTGTGTCAGGGACTCCAGGATCTGTGTTATGCTCTCAAGACTCCGGCTGGACCAGTAAGATAAATGGGTAAAAACCTGTTCTCTCATTTAAATTGTATAACAATATTAACTATTCTGATATTACACGATTATCACATTTTTGTTTAACCTTCTGCAGAATTAAAAGAAGCTAACTGCATTGATTTACAACCCTAAACCAGCAACAATTACAAGTGTTTTGCACCTGAACTGAGCAGTATAAGGTAATCCTGATACACAGTACCTGGTGCGGGCAGAAGGCTTCAAATGGGAGGTGGTTGTGGAGTCGAATACACCTGCGCGGCCGTAAGAACCGTATGTGCCGCCACTCCCTTGGAAAACATTGTGGCCTGATCCTTTGCCAAACACATCAAGGAGGATGATGCCTACCAAAATCAGAAGACCCAATAAGCCCACGGTCTGCAGGTCGAAAGATCTAAGCAAGTTGGTGAGATCAAGGCCAACAGTGCGTAGGCTGCGTTCCACGTGCTGGGTGACGGCGTCCGCTGCGGCCAGGGTGGAAGGCATGATGATGATCAGAGTGGCGATAAGCGACTGTGGCACCAAGCGGGTTGCAGCCTCTTTTAAGGCAGCCTCTTTCCGCCACTTTAATGTGGATGACTCCTTCAGACTGGACTTTATACAGGTTAATAACCCGTAATCACATGCATTGTTCCCGCGTGGATTATAGAAGGAGCAGGAGGAGGAAGTTACATTAAGGACTCCAAAGCTGAACGTAGTTTGTCACTTTCACTTTCGTTTTCACCTGCAAGGCCACAGGATCCTGCCCGACATTCACTCTTGAGTCTTGCAGTTGTACAAGTGGTTTAAACAATGGCATCAAGGCGTTGACAGGATGCAAGGCACGTGACGCAATGACTATCACATTCCCTTCTTAATGATTACTAATTGAGCAGTTAGTCTGCATCATGGTACGTACCTTTATTTTCATGAGGCCTTCAGCTTGTTTTACTTAGAAGGCAGTAAATGCTGTGTGAATAGTATGTTTAACCAATCTATTTGTAGTGCTTTGGTGTAATTATCGTTGATGGTGAGGATGTGAAATATAGATGGTAAAATAATAACATATAATTGAAAGTCCGTTACATAATATAAAAGTTGTTTACAATAATGGAGCATTCTTGTTATATTATTTACAAAGAAAATATAAAGAACACATCCACATGTGATAACACAGTACAGTTAGGTGTGAAGGATCCTTATTTTATTTTTAGATTTATATATATATATGTAATAATAATTATGTACATTCATTCCTACACATGAGAGGGAAAGGCAGGGTGAGTGAGTGTTCAGGTGCGAGGGAAGTAGCTGGAAGGCTGAGTGTTGGGTCCTCCCCAGCCTCTACCTCTCCCCCTTGTGTCCCCAATGGTGCCTCCTCTCCTCACCCCTGATACTCCGTGTCTGGCGGGACTGTAACAGAACATTAAACTTACTCACAGGATTGAATTAAGGACAAGATTGAATGAGTTCAAAATTATCTACATCCTTAATGTCAATATTGTGTAAGTATGGTGAGGCTGAATGTAAGATACTGGAAGGATTAATGCATAATTCATCATAATAGAAAATAAAAAGATGTACATAACACAACTTACATGTTATTCTTTGATTTTTTTGGATCTGATTCCTTGGTTGAAGGTTTAAATGCATTAGCTCTGAGTAAACCATGAACTCCAATACTCGCAGGTTTAGACGGCTCCAAGTACTTGGGATCCAAACCATCACTGCTGGAACTAAAAATGTTTACTAAAATATCCTTATACACTAATCTTTCTCAAATACAAAATCACAACAAAATACTATAAACAATTAATAGCAAAATAAGATGGCTAACACACACATTGATCACTTCTAAAAGAAACACTTAATAAATATTGTCCAGGATAATTAAATATTTCATTAAGAATAACTCACTTTTCCTTATCAGCCGTCGCCTTCTCATTGGTCGCTGGGGACTCCTGTGCGTTGCGGGGACTGATCTCTTCTGGTATGGGGGGAATGGTGCCCAGGTGACGGATGGAGCTCTGGAAACAACACATACAATCCATCTGTTCTACTTTACAAATACCAATACACAGTCAACAACACATACTTGCAAACATGATGATTTAAACATTTATAAAACACATACAGATATCTAACACTAAATAAACACAAACATACACAAAACAACATACAAGTGTGGTGTGGACGGAGCCTGCCGATCCTCCTATACCCAGACCGTGAGGGAGAGGAGCAGTGGACAAGGGTGTGGAGTGAAGCACAAGGTTCGACTGACTCCCTGATGCAAACTGTGACGTGAGGGATTTGATATTGCTTGTGGGAGGGCGGTGGGAGGCTAGGTATGCTTCAGTGAGGGGTGCCCGCTTGGTGATGGCTCCTGTCGTCTCCGCCTCATTCAGTTGTTTATTCAGCCATGAGATTACTATGGAAGAGAGGACATGATAAGAGTATAGCTTGGCGTATCCTAATGAGATTGATAAGATAATAATAAGATGAAGAAGCAAGCTCACCATTTTCATTTGTCTGAAGAGTTTTTTCCTGTTCTTGTAATCTTTCTGTGGAGTCTTGCAGCTGCTTCTGGAGTTGGTCTCTGTCTACTGTGAGTTCAGACAGCTTAGAGGTTGTTGTCTGTAGCTGCTCACTCACCTGGGCTAACCTTGAGTCCTTCTCCGCTAATATCTTGTCCTGTTCCATCAGTGCTGTTCCTCTGACCTTGTTCTGGGTGAAGAAGTATAAAAATATTAACATGTATAACAGGCACATGAATTTTAATTAATTTATATAAACACTAACTACTATTTTTTTGTCTCTTACAGCACTAAAGTAATAAAAATCTGAAATGTGTTGACTGAAGAATGTTTGTGAGTTCTTACCATCATGTGTTCTTCTTTGACTCTCTTCTGCAGCTTCTTAATAATCTCAAGACTCTTCTGTAGCTCAGTATATATAAGTTGGATGGAATTCTCTCTCTTCAGTAGCTTTTGTCGGCGTTCCTCAAGTGTCGCCTCAAGGTTAACCTGATACAAGAATACAAACCAAGCTATAACTTACCATAATAATGTATAAATTAACAAATGATGAAATAGTGAAGCTAGATTAACACCAAATTAGATTCACAAACTAATGAGTAGGATTTTTTTTTTACGTATTTTTGTTGTCCCTTAGCCAGTACACTTTTAATGTTAGTGTTTTCTTCTTCTTTTTTTTCTTTTAACATTAACTATGATGATATTTTTTTAAGGATCAACATTTATCTGCTAGGTAAAGGCTGCCTCGCACACCTTCTGCTGCTGTAAAGTCTCCATCATCTGCTGCGTGTGTGCCAGGCTTGTCTCTCGGCTCCTCAGCTCCCCCTCAAGGTGTGATGTACGAGACTCCAACTCACGGACTGGTAGTTACATTACACAAAAAAGTAAATAAATACTCTATATATTATTACAACTACATATATTAATTACAATTGAATTTTTCTACATCAGTTTTCTATTATCTCACAAGAATAGTAAGAGAAGAGTTGTAACAAATATTTATATACTCAATTCTCAAAGTGTGTTTAAAAAAAATTGAAATAGACACAATATTGAAATGCTTCACTTACTTTTATTAGTTTTGGAGTGATTGTCTTGTTCAACACGAGAATTTTGCTTCTTTGTATGAGAAAGTTCTTGCCGACACCTTTCCAAGTCTCCTTCAGAATTTTGTAATCTTGCTCGAAGCTCCCTGGGAAGAACAGAACAAAATACACATCATTATATCATTACTCATATTTATTTTCATCCCCTCATAAATGTTAACCAATGACAAATACACATAAGAAATGAAAACACTGAACAAAATAGTATATATAATCATAATACAATTTAATTTCATTCCTTACCTTGCACTGCTTTCTGCTCTGTGTTTTTTCTCTGAGAGTTCACTGTTTTGTGAGGTTAGTGAGGTGACTTTAGCCTGCAGGTGTTCAATGTGTTGGTTGAGTCGACCCTCCAGCTCCCTGCGCTCACGATCAGCTTTCCTGTCTGCATCACTCTGCATCTAAGAGGAAACATAGAACTTAACTTACATTTGTCTTTTCACCACTAATCCAAACTGCCTTTACTTTATATACAAAAAATCTTGTTAATCAATCTTGTCAAATAGAAATCACACAACAATTTTTTCTACAAGTAACTCGGAGGAAAATGACATTCACTCACCTTCAATATCCTATCCTTTTCCTGGCTCATCAGCTGCGCCTGCTTCTCTGACGATGCAGCTGCCTGGTGGTTCAGCTCAGCACGCAGCTGCTCCAACTCCCTGGAAGACTTGCTCAAGAGTTCATGTGTGTGTCGTACCTCTTGCCGCAGCTGATGTTCATTTTCTGACGCCTCTCTCTCCTTTGCTGTCACCTTACCCTGTGTTGGGAATCATATATAAACACAACTATATGCAGTGTGTGGCAACTATAAAAACGATTATACACAAGAAAATAGCAAGAGATGAACTATAGAATTACTGGTTAATATTCTTAGTGAGACTATCTGATAGACCAGTGACCAATTTTTATTTTATTTTATTTTATTTTTTTTTTTTAGCACTTGTAGGCTATCTTCTGTATGGCTCTGATGCTCTGTAGGATTTACTGATGTCTTTACCGTAGAACCATATAGTTAAGTTTACCTTCAACACTTTACAACAATCAGCGAGGTAGGTTAGTTTGAGCTGAGTGGATGCAGGTGTGAGTGTCAAGGCCAGGTGACACAGGTGTTTGAAGATGTTCACCTCGATCACCTCAAGAGTGGCTCCGCTGCCTCCCTCATCCTCAGAGTAACGCAGGACAAGCATAAACCTACACCAATGAAAGTGAAGAATTATAAACAAGAAAAGCAAAGAATAATAAATAATAAAAGCAAATATGATATACACTTATCTCTCTTTTATTTTTTTTATTATAGTGATTGATTGGTAGAAATAAAGCACATAATCTACATAACTTCATATCATATAAAAATCTACGAATATGACAAGACACGACAATACAAGACAATATAAAAACCATATACTCACCTCGGAGATTCCTTGCTTGATTCCTGAATACATGAGCTCACCAACTCGACAAATTTATGCGGAAATGCACTAAAATCAACAAGTAGCCCCTGTCTTAGCCGCAAGGTGTGGTAGTCCTCCTCCCGCACCACACAGGACAGCAACACAAACGGGTCCTGCTCATCCGTCAACCGCACAAGAAGCTCCTGAGATATAAACAATGCTATGATATAATTTTCTGGTGTAGTAATAAAAGTATGTATCAGAAATTTACTCATCAATATGGAATTAAGTCATAGGTAGGAAGAAATAACAGAGAGGAGTAAGAGGGAATGGAGGAACAGAGAGAAGGAGAGTAACTTTCCAATACCTTAGACGAAGCTGAAGGTTTAAGGCGCAGCTCCACCAGTAACTTAAGTGAGCGTCTTGTAGCAGAGGCGACAGCAGCACCAGCCTCCACCACCTGCACTGCCACCTCCTGTTCCACCAAGACATCACCGCCTCCACCTCCACACGTCTTGACACCCTCCATCCACACTCCCATTATTTGCCACCAAACACCTCATCAAATACTGTGGATAAAATAAAAGTTAATGTAGATAATAGTTGATAATGTTATATATCAATGCAGTGTAATAAGAAACGAAGGTAAGTCTGACGGAATGTTAATCTCGCTGCTTAAATATATAAATAATACTTAATGATCTAATATATTATGTTTACTGTATGATTTGACGTAATTTTGCGATGTAGTGATATTCTGAGTGTAATAGGAAACGAAGGTGAGAGCCTGATGAAGAATGTAACGGAATGTCAACTTCACCGCCTATTTCTATGGCTTTCTCATATTATCTGGTCTATTATTTACCTTTTCTTCATTTCAGCACATTAATATATGACTGTTTAAGGGATTAACTTACCTTTACTTGAGGTGTGTGCGTTTTTTGAGCCAGAAACACGTGGAGTAGGAGTGTCCAGCTACAATTCAATGTTTGTATTGTTTTGTTTTTGGTGTGAATCTTCAGTCTTTGTAACGGAGCCAAAATATGTTACCAATTTATTTTTCCTATGGTTTATAGCGTTTTATTTTCCTGGATGTTTACATGTTTTCTGCTTATATTTCTGATTATTGTAAGGCAGTTGTATTTCTTTTTTATTCCGTTAAATTTTGCATGATAGTAAATTGCCCAACATTTTCTTAGGTTAGGTATTCTTCAGTTTTTCCAATTGTAATTGTAATGTGGGGGGGGGGGGATACATGTGCCAGGCAACAAAGGCCATATGGCACTATTGGGGTGGTAGGGTTAGGGTTTTAGGTAGTAGGGTTGGGTAGCAGAGCTAGGTGGGGGGGGGGAGGGTCGGGTAGGGGTTAGATCAGATGAAGGACGTTGACGGCACAGAGACTAGAGCATTCTGGTGAAGATGTAAAATAATACCGTATTTTCTCTTAAAGATTATTTTTATATAGTCACTTAACAGCCTCGTACAGCTTATAATTATACCTTAATGATGCAGTGTAATGGCGGTAATTGTATATAAATTAACCTATCTTTCAATCATCATCATCTACTTGTATATCTCATTACAGCCACCCATTGACCCATTCCAACCCCTAATTAATGGGTAAGATATATATAATTACCTTAATGAAGTAGTGTAATGGCGTTATGATGTATATTTATCCTTCTGTCTCAGTGTTGTTGTTGTGTCATGGCCGATGTAAGCAAGAAAACAGTCCCTCCTTTCAAGAAGGGAAACCAGGACTGTTCCTTATATTTTATTATACCTGATTGTTTAAGGAAATCTAATGAATAATATATTAATAATAAATGATGAATAATGTTAATGGTTTAGAAAAATGAAAAAAGTAGTATTCGATGACGTATATATAAAACGAAAATCTGAAATGTTATTATACATCGTGAAGCAGTTATATATAATCTAAAGAATAGATTATGATACCTAACATGATTCTACATAACTATTTTTTATATTGAAGTCACATTAACCGCATGAAAAAAATAAATAGAAAATATACCAATCAAAATAGCAAAAATAGAAACGAAACATTAATAGTCTAGTTAACCCAATGTAAACTATAGAATAAGATATAAAGAGTTATTCAGACACACAATTAATCATGATAAAACCGTACAAGCTGAAAAAACTACGAAAATAACGAAAAATTAGAAAAAACATTATCCCTATATCTCAACTAATATAAACCTTTGAATACTATTAATTATACAAAATAAACACAAAAAAATAACAAATTCAATGAACCCAACGCTATGCGAAAGTATGGTAAAGTTTTGCTGAAAATTGCAAAAAATACATTAACATTACAATATATAAACAAACATCAAAATAAACCTAGTTACTTAATAACGCAAGTAATTAATAATTGTAAAACATACTAGATTTTTTATTTTACCTTGCCTGTTAATTATAAGGCTGAGGATAAAGAGGTAAGGCTAGGAATTACTAAAATATTTTGGTACTTACACCGGCCCCTCAGATGTCAGTGGTCCGGCAGAGTCTATGACACAAGGATAAACAATGATATTTATTTCAAAACATAGAATAGATTACCTAATCAGCTTCGACATAACTATTTGTCATATTCAAGTTACATTAATTTCATAAAAAGATATTTATTTACACTACAAAATATAGAAAAATGTAAATAAACAACACTAACGACATTAAACCAATGTAAACCATTGAATAATATGTAAAAACATATTTAAGCACAATAAAAACCATAAACAAACCAAAAAAAAATCAAAACTGAAAAAAAACGACAAAAATACCAATATTTTCACATACCCAATACACCATAATTAAACATAAACAAACCTTACAGCACCCTAAATTAAGATATATTAATATCAAACAAACCGTAAACAATCCATAGAACACAAAAAAAATTACAAAATATGTCCAAAATTCTATAGAGGGGAGGCCGCTGCAAAGGTACCACCGACCACCAACTAAACAGTAAACAGGTCACAAGAAGAAGAAGTGGATGAAGAGGAAAACTGTATAGTGATGGGCATTCCGGCTCTTTTCAGCGAATCGAGTCTTTCGTTCTCGTTCACTCAAAAGAGCCGGCTCTTCCGGCTCCCAAACGGCTCTTTCGGCTCTCAAATACTTTTTTTGAAGTAGTTCCACATATTCTGTTTATAGTCTTTATAATTTAGAAGGAATTTCTTAGGATAACTTGGCTAGTTAGCTTTCATTACCTACTGATTTAAGGAAAGGTGAAAAAGCTTTCAAAAAACGTTTATTTTAATTTAAACCAAATGTATACCATATCATAGACTACTTTAATAACACGTACACTTGATTTAAAAGGTGAAAAACCCTTAAAAAATTACCTTAATTAATACCAATCATAAAATACATTAATTACTTTATACTCACTTCACCTAAACAACCTGTTTCACAGTTTCATTCGTTTCAGACTTGCAGTGCATTCACACTGCAGATAAATTTAGAAAACCAAAAAATTTCTCTGAATTAGTAATAATACCTATAAACGTTATTAAAGATAGTTAAAATTATATATATATATATATATATATATATATATATATATATATATATATATACATATATATATATATATATATATATATATATATATATATATATATATATATATATATATATATATATATATATATATATATATATATACACATTATGTAGGCAGTATGACACACACACACACACAGACTGACAGACAGACACACACACAAACATAATATCTATTTCCTCTCTTATCTAATATCTATCTATCTATCTATCAGAGAGAGAGAGAGAGAGACACACACACACACACACATACATTGTGTGCGTGTGTGTGTATGTATGTGTGCGTGAGAGACATGATCAGTAGGGAATAAGACTTGGAATGGGGGTAGCTGAGGGAGGAGCGTTCGCAGGAGGTAAAGAACTGGGGTTCATATCCATAAGAAACAAGGAAGAAGGAAGAGGGTCAGGAGCGGGCGAAGTAGGGGGAGAGGGAGGAGGTTGCGAGAGGAGATCGGTACGGGAGTAGCCAGGTGGTAGGGGAAGAGAGGAGAGATCAGGCAGCAGAGGAAGAAGGAGGGGCAGACGAAGGGGACTGCACTGAAGAACAGGCGGGGTAAGACGAGGAGGGGAAGGGAGAGTAAAGCGGGGAAGGGGGAGAGGACAGAGCGCCGGGGGCAGAAGGGGGAGAGGGGGACTGGAGGAGGGCCCGGGAAGGGGAGACAGCAGAGGAAGAAGGTGGAGGAGGGGGAGTCGGGGTAGGAGGAAGGTGCTTGGGAGGGGGGTGAACAGAAGCCACGACCTGGATAGGAGGGGCCGGGAGAGGAGATAAGGTGGGAGGAGAGGACAAGGGAGCCGTGTTCTTTATGAACGCGGCGACGGCATCGAGGGTATCACCCTCGGAAGGAGCGGGCGAGGAAGGTGCAGGGCGAGTCCTTTTAGAGAGCAGGAGAGGTGGTTGGTGGGGGAGAGGAGACTAAAGCCTGAGAGAGGTGTCGCTTGGTAGGGTGGGAGCGCTGGGGGCGTGGAGAGAGGGGCAGGAGTACGAGTGGTGGTGGAGATAGGAGTATCGGGATCAAGGACAGCAAAAGAATTAGAGTAGGAGATGGAGGATGGAGGGTGGGAGGGAGAGAAGGAAGAGGAAGGAGGTAGAGGAGAGGGATGGATGGAAGGAGGTGTAGGGGAGGGAGACCGGGGACCGGGGCAGGAAGAAGAGGACGTGGCTGAAGAGTGAGGGGCAGAGGCGGAGGCAGCAACATGGCGAGGAGAAGGGGTGAAGCCAAGGCGACGGGCTTTCTGACGGGCTTCACGTAATGTGAGACCATCACGGAAGCGAATACCAGCGACTTCAGCCTCAAACTTGTATGTTGGGCAGCCGTGGTAGAGAGTATTATGGGGGCATAGTGAATTTTGATTATCCATATACTGATATGAATTAATAAGAATGGCATCGGGGGTCACGGGTAAACCGCCTACTGGATCGGCAAAAGGGGCCGAGCGCTGCCGCTGGGGACGGGGTACCTCATCCCCCACAGGACTACTCGGTTTAAAAGGCAGCCCTTGTGGCCTCGAAAGATTGCGCTGCAGCAGCGAGCAAAGACCCCGGCCTCGATGCCTACCAGCCCAGGCACCCTCCAGCCAACACAGGACGGCCCACGACGGGCGATCCCCCTGGCGGGCGGCACCGGTAACCCACACCAGCCTACGTTCGGGATCATCTTGTCAGTCCTGACGGACACACAAGCCCCCCCACCATGTCCATGTCAAGGTAGATCCCATGGGGGGAGCAGTTTTTCCAAGTATAAGTATGAATGATGTTGATAATAATTTTTAAAAAAATCCTTCATTCATAAGTATATATATAATTTTATTTACACTTGATACAGCTGCAGAGGCAAGGAAGACAATATTACATCACGTCTTCTTTCCAACCATGATGTATTAGGTCCAACCAATAACTGATAATTTAATAATCTGCAGATCATATTTACCTCTACCCATGAAAAGAAATGAAGAAAAAAAAAAGTATTGAGATTCACTAATCAGTTATCTTTGGTTTCAAGACTATTCCAACAGAAGTGAGATAAACACAGTCCCACAAATATGACTTCATAAGACTGCATAATGTCAGCATTTACCATAGCGAAAACAATACTGATCAAAATAATATAGCATTACAAGAAAAAACAAATAATTTCATGTAAATCATAATTATAGCAAAATTATAAAAAATACTTCTTAACATTACATACAGCTGGGTAAGATTAACACAAGAGATACAGTTTCAGTTGGTAATTGCTGACCCTCGATTATCCAAAACCCTACAGACCCAAAATCCAAGAGAATGTCACAGGGAATATTTGTGACACGCTATCTATCTATCTATCTAAAGTTTCCAACGCGACAGCAGAAGATCCTCCACCTCGCCCTGTGACATTATAGCATTAAAATGGATAACTAGCACCTGGTACATTTGTACACCGTCCATTTTTACACTAAAACTATATAGTGGATAAATACAATGAGTTAATTAAAGACCCACTTGACAAAGAGCTGCAGGTTATTTTCCGGTCAAGACAAAATAGTACAAGACGTCACAATGAAGACACGACCCCTCTGTATCCATGAAGATTCTACACATTTCACATAGTTATTTTCTTGCCATAGTACAGCTACTATCTGGCAGTATCAATACAGGATAAGAGAGGGCCAACTTATAGCAAAGAAGTTACAATAATGGAACTAATAGTAGAAGTAGTAGCAGCAGTAGTAGTAGTAAGAGGAACAGGAGTATCAGTAGTTATTTCTTGTATTAATGATAAGTAAAGCACATATTGTGGACCGTTAACAGACGCAAATCTTACACTTTGCATGAACTAACAATAATGCACACATAAATGTAGTACTAATTGCTTCAAATACTACTTTAATAATATAAAAATGTAACATTCATGAAAAATGGGAGATTTGTGTCCGAACCATATTTTCTGAGTAATCATTTTCACGTTAATAAGTAGAAAGATACTGTTATCTAAAATTAGTCAAGCTCAATAATAAATTTGAATCCATAGCACACAAAGCTTCATAACAAGCAGAGTACTATGCAATAAAAAGCACCATTTATCACTAGAACAGTCTTCAGTAATACAAATTATTCTGCATTCACATTAAAGATCATGGAGTTTATGATAAATTTTAAAACAATGATTGTGCCTTCAAAGTTAACTGAAATTACATTTAAAAAAGTTATCACACACACACACACACACACACACACACACACACACATTCTTCCGTGATATGGCACAAACAAGTACTTTCAACATTTCAAACAAGGGACAAGCATGATACCACTACTAGTATTACCTATGAGGATGCAGTATACAAGATCCATGGTACTACCTCATTACCTTCATCATACAACACTTCATGTCTTCAACTGTTACATTAATCACATCTTTGCACCGGAATAATGTCTCTCAAAAATATATGATTCTGCAAGATGTTACAATATATTCACAGACCCTTCTTAAGATCCTAATTTTGTGCATTATAAAAATATACTAGTTTATTTTATGTATATAATAAACTGTTTATATCTCAAAAAATTCAGATATTTACAATTTAATTCATTGTTGAAAATATTGAATTGGTAATTTAAATTAATAATTTAATTTACAAAGACTTTGTCCATATAAAAAAAATATATTCCTATGCTAATTGTGACCTTATTCTGGTACACTTTTCAGCTGGCGGTCTCAGGTATCTTTCCGTCACCGCACACTGGTTAAGAAGGCACTCGGTATGGCTACATGTAATACTTAAACAAAAAAGCATCACAAGATAGGTATATCAATACAATTTTTGTCAATATTACGTATTGAATTATTTAAAACCAATAATCTATCTAAAGCATACTCGCATAAACAATATAAATTACAAGTTCAATCAATACTTTATACCATGGATCAAGTACATTAATGTTCAGAATAGTTTGGATGGATATGTATATACACTGAGATGATGACATGACTAATCCATGAAATATTATGCTAACTCCAATATTTGACATGACGTAAGTAGCAGCAAACGCAAGGAAGCACATCAAAACTAACATATAAAAATATTTGATGTAGATGTAATGATGTGGAAGCATTAAAAACATTGCTTGCCTTGACATATTATATTCTTTCAGTGTAAATCAATCTTTCACGGCACAGATAACATTCGAACTTTTGACAGTTTTATTTATAATTTATTTATATATCATTAATTTTTCTTTTTATCAATTGCCCATCTAAGATTTCTTCAGTAATACTTCCAATCTTGTATATTTTATCATAAGGCAATTTCTATGTTAAATATGAACAATGTAACTTATTTTCTGTGCCATAAAAACCAAATATTGGTTACAAATATCCAATGTCTGCTACTTGGTTCATTCAGGTGACTACAAAACTGTTCCGAGAAAAAATTCCGCCATCAAATATACACTTTATACAAGTAGTACTTGAGTAAATACGCTTCCACCACACGACCAACAAAATTACACACTGGTCTGGAAAGCAATTGAGTCTTCCATTACAGACAATGTGATTTGGTATTGCTGTTCAGACAGAATAAGAAGGGATATTTCAGATCTAATATTACTAAGCAATTGATCACCATTCAGTGAAGTCCAAACAAAATGCTAAGATAAATATATTGAAGCAATGCAGCAAAGATATGGAGCACATGTACAGTCATAAAACCGTAATCTCACTCCACAGATAAGACATTAAATGATAATATGAAGTCCGAAGACTAAGTCAAATACAGAGGCCAGCTCTGACATACATTTAGGTGCCTCGCCATCACAGTCTAGAATTGTAAACCATAATCTTGATGCCTTTTTAACATCATCAGCCACACTGTAGTTCCTTCACTCTAGTCCAACAGGAAGGTACAATGATGGTTTAGGACACACTGTTCCTTGAGTCATTACAGATTACTACACTTCAGTTTTCAATTCCATTCAAGAAGAGTAAAGAAACTACAGAGTGACTATAAAGCTGTCAAAGGACAATCTGATCAACTTACTGAGTCTTCCACTAAAGGCATCACCATTACCTTCCAATGCTGCACCTTTAGTAAATGTATTCTTTTAATACTAATTAGCTTATCACTATGTTTTCGTTATAAGATGAACAATGTACATTAAGAAATAATATTTCTTCTGAAGAACATGTATTTTAATACTGGTCATGGATGGGCAAATTGAGTAGTTCTGGGTAAGCTTGTATATATTAAAAAACTAAATATTTATGCAAATATTCATAATAGTAAAATATACCAATGTCAAAACATGTATTGTTCCCTTCAATACAATTATCATCTCAGACTTTTAACTACGATGAGCTGCAACTTCCATGAAGGGAAACAAACCAAACTTATGTACGCCAAAGAATTACCAAAACGAAATAAGAATCCAGGTTATGTACACCTGGAAATAGATAGATAAAGAGAGAGAGTGAGAGAGGAAAGAGAGAGAGAATGATAATGATATACAACATTATGTAGTTTAAACATATTCCTGAACTTGCACTTATGAGTGGTGTCATGACCCTGATTGTTGTGGTTCAAGACAGAACACTCAAGCGTTCAACCTGATGCACGAGAGAAAACATAACATGATGTTCTATGTGTTTAAACAGCAAAGACAAGTCCAGTTCCACCATTACAACTAAGGCAGGTCAGCCAATGCTCTGCCAGCCAGACATTGCATTTATGAAGAGAACTTCGCACTTTATATAACCAAGTCAGCTTATTTACCAACCAGAACAAATCCATCACATAATATTGGCACATTGCTAAATACTAAAAGCTTTTAACCAAAGTGCTGACCAGTTTGTATTAGGAACCATTACATTAAGTCTTTGATCCCTCTACAGGCTCTTCATTATCTCAAGTTCTGCAGCAGAAAAAAATATGGTCCAGAGATTTGCACGACGACAAAAATATGTTAAGTTTATGTAGTCAAGAAAATTTCTGGTAAATTACTAACACATCACACCCAGCAACTAAAGGGAAGTGTCACTTGAAGCTTTAAACTAATGTTGGCTCAAGTGACTGAGTTCTTTGATTAAAGGTTAATATACTATGGAAATACTTTTGTCTAAAGTGTAAATTGAGCAACAACCCAAATAAGAACACTGCTAGCCTTCATGATCCACTCCCATACACAATTATCATATTCCCTTGGCGTAAACAAACTCGTGATTGCTAACATTGATAGTTGTGGTTTTCCAGATGTTTACAGATTGTGAAACCTTTTATAAAAACTGTTACAGGACGGACTGCTTCCATCACTACACCCAACACCTTCCAACACCTCCGGCTGATATCTATCAAGCTTTGTGTTGAAGGATTTCATCATCCTTCTAAAAGCTGCAAGTTACATGAAAAGAAAGCAACTTTTCATGGAAATAATAATGAAAAAAATTATTGTCATCAGAACCTGCAATTGTAACCCGTGAGTTGAAATACTCCATCACAGGTTGTCCTCATGAAGTGTAACTCAGTAACTTCATTCAATAGGAGTTATGAGCAATGAGATTCATATCTCGCTGGGAGAACATACTCCATAAGATTCTGTCACAAAATCCAAATGTGGATCAAATATCAGATAACATCCTGAAGTGGTTTTGTAATATCCTTTGAAGTTTTGAGTTTATCTGCGTCTTCTAAAATTATAAGTTCGGTTTTATTTTCTTGATTATTATTGAAATAATTAATATCATTTTTCTTACTAACACGTTCTTCATTAACTTTGTTATTAAGATAATCTCTGTCAGAGTTTTTATTATCTATAGTCTGGACTGAACAGGCAGACCCTTGTGACGGGGATGTGAAAAGGTTTTGTATTCTGTTGGACAGATTGAGTTTGGTTGTAAGTGAAGCCAAAGGTGGTGCACTGGTGTCACTAGATGGCAATGATTTGGATTGAACTAAGGTTCCCTCTTGTCCTGTGTGACCCATGGATGTTGCCGGGTCTTGTTGAAGGGACTTACCTTTCATTAACTTGTCTCTGGGATGTGACGGCCTAGCTTCCTGTTTCTGATATTCTGGTGGCTGATCATCTTTAAAGTCACTTGATTGTGTTGGTTTCCCTTTCACATTTGCTGAAGATCTTTGTTGTTCTCGACATGTTGAGTATTCCTTAACATCAGCGGCACTTTCCTTTTCGTCTTTGGATTCTGCAGGACGATTCTTTGAAATAGTGTGGGAAGGTGATTCAACCTCATTTGCTGTGCTCTCAAACGATGGTATATTTCCCATTTCCCATTCCTTTCTAAGACGAGCTAATATACTTGGTGTGTCGTCTGTGTCCAGCTCCACCTGACACGCTGACATGGTTGCAGAGTTCCGGTAGCCATGTCCAACACTTGAATTAGCCCGACGCACTAGAATGGCAGCATTGTGTCTATTGCTGCTGCGTACACTATTGCACTTCCTACATGCAACAGTTGGGTGATGTGCAGTGCGACATATGGCAGGCCTGGGTAATGGCACATCTATAGACAGGTTGGGAGTGCTGGGAGATATAATTTCCCGTTTCACATGAGCAGACGAATTATCCGATAGTAAAGGATTTGATGCATGTTCCAAGGGATAAAAAGTATTGGCAACCTGCTGTGGGAGTACCGCGTGGTGGCCGTGGTAAGGTGGCGGAGCACCTCGAGAATGACTGACTGGATTTTGTGATTGTGCCGTATTCAAAGGAATCAGAGGTGAGGTTTCAGCAGCATAGGCAGGCGGAGGATCATATAGTGGATGAGAAAGGCCAGAAATGTCATTATAGGAATTGGTCTGTATGGCACTTTTATGCTCAGGACCATTAGTGAGACCTTGGAGGGACATATCACTTGGATGCTGACCTGGCTGCAGCAGTGAGGGATGCATCTCTACACCCGCCAATAGTGACTGGGAAACCGAGCCTTCTCCAGCTGCAGGGCTTGTATTAACCAATCCTGGAAAACACACCACACGCAGCTGCAATGAAATATTTTGTGTCACCACCAGAAAGCTGACAGTAGGAGGGTAAATGGCCAATCTCGGTCATAACTATTCTCTTCTTGACGACTACGATATTTTATTGACTCGTGTAGGATAAAAGTTACCCATTTATTTATTAATCGCCATTCAACTTTAATCTTTTTTTAATTATTTATAAATCTTGATCTTATTTCGCATATACTTTCTTATAACATTTTGATATTTTTGACCAAATGTTAACTACACAAGTCCTTTACCAACCGCCAAGAAACCGTTGAAGCTAAAATCTTTAAGCCATCTACTTCTAATACTACTCCCAAAGCAGGAACAACTATAACTACAACTACTTCTTTAAAAAGGCAACTACTACTTCTACTTAGACCGTTACTGAAGATGCCCATTCAAGATACATATCATATAATAGGACCAATTAACTATAAGATTTAAGGACTTCCATATCATCCCATTGCTAAAAGAAAACTCTAGTAGTACTTCACTTTACTTTACTGTACAAGTCAAGATCAATCATTACGGAAAAATACTACTCAATTATTGATTTACTTGGTGGTACAAGAAATGCAGTAAAGTTTTGAATCCCCTCTACGTTGAAGTTCTATCTGCGTTCTACTTTCTACTAAGGTTCTCTAATGTACGTTCTGGCCAGGAAAAATGAAAACAATAGGTCATCTAAAAGGAAGGGCTTGCAATGACAACAGCAACAGCAGAGAAAGTGTTTAAAGAGAGACGAGAGATTAGAAGTACAAAAAAAAAAAAGGCTCAATTAGTCAAAACATACAAAATATTATACATTTTTAAAAAAGCATCAAATTATAACACAAAAAATTACTTTCATGAGTTGCTTTTCCTCACGATAAATATTATAGTATTATAAATATTATGGTCACATCAGGTATCACTTTTAATTCATGAAGCATAAAACACACTCTTAACTTGTACTTAGCGTCTCACCCACCTTTCCAAGCATAGGATCTTCATTATCCAGGAGTAAATCATCAGAACCTGGAGACTCGGAGTTCATTCCTGCCATTACCGACTGGCTTCCATCCTCGTTATTATCCATTCTCCTTCTATCAACGCCAGGCTCTCGTGACCGGCCGACGGAGCCAATGCAGTGCAGGTCTTGTCCCAGAGTCACTACCAGTATGGGAGATCTCAATTAACTAATGGAAAATAGACACTTTTGAATCATAATAAAACTTGTAATCACTAACAGATAGAAATATTCACTTAATATTACTTGTGTCATATTTTAAATCATATCTGTCTAAAAGTGGATGTAATATTATAAAAAAAGAAGAAAAAAAACAATGATAAAAATTAGCGCCCAATGTTCAATAAATAACTATGAAATACACACACGTTTATATTCGTTAATTTGTTAAAGTTAAATATGTAGTAATGTTATTTGGATCTACATTTGACTAACTTGACAAGTGCTGTATTTTGTGTTTTAAAGTCATCATACATCACGTATGTGTGTATACTGTGTACAAAATAGTAAATGTATACATGCAAATTACTAAAGCAGGGTCATGAGGAGTAAGGAACATGATTATTAGATACGCATATGGATGGTAAATTAAAGCAAATTATAAATACATCAACAAATAAATAAAGCAGAATAATTCAACACAAGCATGTATCAAAAGAATAACTCACAAATACAAGAAAAAAGACAAACTTAGTCTAAACACAAGCAAACAACATTTAATTTAAAAAAAAAAAAAAAAAAAAAAAAAAAAACTATACTGAAATTATAACAGCTGCAACAACTACCTAAACAAAACACACAAAAGAAGTGTTGAATGCCTCACCTACGACATTCAAAGGATGTTTATGTGGGTGAACAGGCAGGCAGGCAGGCAGTTAAGTGGGCAGACAGCAGGCAGATGGACAACATATATTCTGCTCACAAGTCACAAAACATTAAGCAGATGCACAACAGATGGTTCTTGAGGGGACGGGCCATATATAACAACATGCAGCAGTAACACAACAATGAACTAAACACTGAACACACATCATCAACATCATTAATCCACACAACACATAACCTCAATTAGTACACTGAGGTAAGGTGTGACATTCACTTGGGAAAGCTTTGTGCCAGTTAGTTAATTATTTTTTTCTCTTAGCCATGAATTGCTTGGTGTACGTATATGTATGACATCAAATGTACACAATCACAGATGACTATTTCAATATGAATGCTCGTCTCAGGTATCAAATATCTCTGAAATAATACTGATAACAAAAATCAGTACCAGGATATTCTCTACTCTGATCATAAGCTCACAGTCTGCAACATCAAAAGCCTGCAATATTCCTGCCTCTCCTTTTTACTACAGGAGTATTTCACCAAGCTCTTCATCACGCCTGGGAGTACCTGGGGTGCTGGAGCCAACCCCAGCAGAACCCAGCCCACTGCTGCTGTGGGAGTGTACTGTGGATCCCTGTGTGCTGTGAACCAAACTGCTGCTGTTGTTCTGGTAATCCAAACTGAAAAGTAAACAGAATAAGTGTTGTCCAAGATTCCCAGGTGTGTTGGAAATAAAGAAATAAAGTACTTGGAAATAATGACTGTTTAGCGTGACACCTCAACCCACATCCATACAAGTTAGTTATTATGTAAATGAGGTTTTTGGTATGATGGAAAATTAACCCGAATGACCTCCACCTGACCTATGCGATGAACCTTGACTCTTTCCTGTTATGGGGTGAATATAAATTTTTTTCTTAATTCCCACTAACCTTTTTCCACTGCTAAGTGTTGTTCTCATGAGAGCCTTTTGATACAAAACCTCTTTCTCTTCAACTCGTCTCTGCAAAACCCTGATCATTGCATCTCGTTCTGCGATATGGCTTTCCAATTCTCGATTTCTGAAAAGCAATATATCATTCAAAAGCTATCAAAACATGAATCATATCGTTTAAATAAAATCTTATCTACTCTAAGCTCTTGTTATAAACTCATCAAACTCATAACAACACCATATTTATCAATCTACAACACCATAACTACAATAACTAAATTTCCTTGAACATTGGTAACATGGAGTCTCCGCTGAACTCACCTTGCTTCAAACTCGGCCTGTTTCTTGCTCATGTTGTGAATCTCCTCCATCTGGCGTAGCTTATCTAACTTGGCTTGACTGAAGGAACGTTCACTTTCGTGGTTGCTCTTCTCCAACGCAGCTATTTTGCTGTCCCTGAAACCATGACTTTTTATTAAACATTTAAAACCCTAGTGAAACCATATCTAAAATGCAAGGAAATCAGGAAAGAGTGGATGCTCTATTTAGCTGAAATTTTGATATAAGACAAAGTTAAGTACATAAGAAAATAATGAGACTGCAAAAGGCCAGTTGAGCTACACAAGGCAGCTCCTGTGCACCTAACACCTACCATCTGTTTCCTTCATCCTGTGTTCTTCAGTTGTATATATAAAAACTTTACATACATAGTCGAAAAGGAGAAAAGATAATACATCACATCTAACAAGGATGACGGCCAGTGTTACAAGTGGTGCCCTTAACACTTACTTAGGCATGGACGCGGCATCGATGGCCAGCTGCCTCATAGCAGACTCCTGGAGGTACCGCTGCTCCCACTTGGTCACCTCACCCTCCAGGATCATAATCTTTTCCTCCTTCTCTCGGAGTTCTCGTTGCAAGTCGCTTATCCTGCTACCTGGGTCTTCCTGAAATGTTAATAAAACTCATATTATTTTTCTACAGGACATACTATTTTTATCTCAATTTCATCTAAGTTAATGAATGAATGAACTTGCTGAATATAATTATGTATTTGATAATACAAAAACTGTACTTCTCAAAAATCTGCAATACTCCCAATAGAGATTAAAAGATTAAAACCAATAAATTTTACACAACTATAACTCTCACAGGAATAAGCGCCACAATATCTCACTTGTTTTGACCCAAGACGTAATGCTTCCACCTCTTTTTCTAACTTATAACGTAAGTTCTTCTCTGACTGTTCCCTCTTGTCTGCAGCCAACTGGAGGGACACTATAAAACGCTTCAGTTGTCCTGCTTGCTCCACTATGTTCTGTTTTTTTCGCAACTGTAGAAAAAATACAAAACTTTCTTTAGGACATTGCAAACCACAAACCTCCTTATGTTTTATGTAGATATACTAAGCACTGAGACGTCATGGCCATACACGAATATGTAAATTACTCACGCACATACTCACACACATACACACATATATATACGAAAACAACATTAGCAGTAAACATACCTCTTCCTCTAATTTCACAACATTCGCCTGAGCATTCGTTAAGGCAGAATCCAGAATGTCTATGTGTGAGCGCTGCTCATTAAGAGTTTGTTTCTGTGCCGTCAACTCAATTTCCTGTCGTTCCTTGGCAGCAATCAGCTCTTTATCTGAAACACAAAACAGTCATTACTATATCTATATAATACCAGAGAAGTATCCATTTATTCCTGTTCTTATATTCCTTCCTTGCATGTTCTAATCCTCTCATTCTCTACTTAAAGAATTGGGAGAAATTAAATGACAAAGAGGTGCAAAAGTTAATGCTTAAAAAGAAGGAAGACAGTAGATTGAGAAGGAAGAAGGATGGAGAGTGCAAGAGTATAGTGTATGGACAAGATCAATAGCCCAGATTACAGATTAGATTACATTACCAAAGGCATTATAAACTACTAATAGGCAAGGATTAATAAAAAATAACAATTACAACAAACAAAACTCAACAAGGAATCAGGTAACATACTTTGTGATATGAGCTGAGCTATGAAAACATCTCTTTTATTCAATTCCTTGCGTAGACCATCATTGCTTTCACTCGACAGGGGACGGTTGGCAATCTGAGTGCTGAGGACTTCCACTTGGTCCTTGAGGTCAGCATTGAGCTCTGTTAGTCTCTTGACCTCAGCATGCAGCTTGTGCCGGGCCAGCCTCTCTAACTGTTCCCGCCGCTCAGAGGACCTAACTAACGCCTGGTGGGCATCATGTACCTTGATAATCTCCATCTCAAACTGGGGAAGAAAAAGTCATTGCTATTAGACATTAATTTTAAGAGTATACATGTACACTGGATAGGTTAATTTATATCAACCAGTTTCCATTGACAGATGAATTACTTCACATTTAGCATCATTTTTGTTATGGTAATCTATAATGAGAGGTTGAGGTTAAATAAGTTTTATGTTATAAACTGTAACAAATAAATCATGAGACTATGATTTATTAAAAGACAATAAAAATATGTAATACTTGCATATATTTGAATGTTAAAATTTCTAGCACACACACACACACACACACACACACACACACACACACACACACACACACACACACACACACACACACACACACACACACACACACACACACACACACACACACACACACACACACACACACTTACCCTTTGAAGCTTAGCAACTTTCCTATGATACAAATCCACTTCCATCTTTAAGGCACTGTTTTCCTGAGCCAATATATCAGCCACTTCCTGCATGGGACTGTCTGCATAATCAGTCTGTCCTGATACAACTCTGCAATACAACATACCATTACTTGCAATATTTTTAGCAATTGGAAATCAAACCATTATCACATTTACAATTCCCATTCAAAGCAGTCATGAAGAGAAATTGACAAAAAAAATCTAATACAAAAACTTGAATTCAATTATAACTAACTATATATATGTTATTAATTCATCATACATTCATCATACCTCTGACTTAGCAGCTCCTTGGGACTAGAAGCATCTTTGGTATTATTAATCTTCGTCAAATCGGGTTGTGACTTTGACAGGCTGGACTTTTCAACTAAATGTGTTCCTGATTCCCCTTGTCCCTCTAACTTCTCCGATTGCTTTGTCCGCCACATGGGATAAGCAGGAGGGGGAGGTAAGTTCAACATATCAAAACTTCCACTAGAATCTAAATCTCTAAAATATAAAGGAGCTTGTGATAAATCTCTGGTCATCATTGTGCTTCCATTCTCCATGATAGAGTTGATGCCACTGTTTGAGCTTGACGCACTTTGGTCGCTGCATCCACTCCCTTTCCCCTCTCGTCTCAAAAGGTGTTTCAGAACCTCGGACTGATCTAGGTATGAAGAGGGAATATCGGGTAGGTCGGTTGATGTTTGGTAATTCATAGATGCACGGGAAGACAGCTTTGGGGAGCCGGGAATGCTGTTGTGGTTTAAGTAAGGCACATGTGTTTTTTGAGATGGTATAGATGTATCAAGGAGTGAGGAGTTAAGTAATGTAGAGGAGAGGATGTTTGATTTAGCGGCGGGTGAGTCGATGAGTGGTCGGTTGAGTAGTGAAGAGTTGAGTTTGAGAGATTCCATGTTGAGTTGATGAGCTTGACTGTTGTATTGTGAAGGTCCAGTGTCTTGGTCATCCAGGAGACTTGCAGACCTAAATAATACATAGCCTCATTAAACTATAATTATGAGTGTCGATCTAACTGCTGTGATATTAATATAATGAATAATCTTCTTTTAACTTATAATACTCACATAGACTTCCTGCCTGAGCCTGAGTATCCACCAAGGCCCCATCGATAGTGCCATGAGTCATCGTTAACAGAGTTGTGAATGATGAGGGTGTTCGTGCTGCTACTGATAGAGGCGTTGCAACTGGAAAACAATGGATAGTAGTGAAGTAAACAACACTAATCCTACTCTTTGTAATCTGATCTCTTTTACCCATTCAGTGTAGGGTAGGATTTAGAAATAATCTTATACGATACACTGCAATTTTTCGACGTATCTTAAAGAAAAACACATCCTAAGAGGAATAAATATGGAAGTACAATAATGGATTAATAAGGAAATAAGGTTGTCATTCACTGTTAATGGGACACTTACTCATTGGATCTGTGATTAGACATGCTTGATGCCCCACTTATCAATGAGTCGTTTGTTTGCGTGTTGGCCATGGTGCTGGCAGTGCTGCTAACATTCTCCTGGCCTTGAGGCTCCTGTCGCTGAGTGTGCTCTAGGGCATAACGTTCCTCCGGGCTCAGATTTTCAGTGGAGGTGCTTACATCTGTTTCACTACCACTAAAACTGTGACCACAATCTGCCACAAGGAAGAAACACATATTAGGATGATTAACGGAAAGGAGGATTGATAAATATAAACGCTTTATCCAAATCTCAGTATACAGTATATGTATATTTTTTGCTCGTGTATATTCATGAATTTTGGGCAGACACATACGTTTATTCTTGCAGAGAGGGTTGTGTTGGGGTGCAATGAAGCTTCTGTCCTTTGTTGAGGAGTGATGCTGGGTGGATTTGGCTTGCTGGTGTTCCTGGTGCGAGGTCATGGCTACGTCATGGCACAGATGCTCTCCCTGCTACTCTGGGAAAGGTTAGGTTAGGTTAGAATAGGTTAGGTTAAATGTACTGTTACTCTGTGGGAAAGCACATTTACTTCACATGATAGGAAGTAATGGTATTATGAAAATCAACTGTTAATAATTGACAGTAAGAAGACTATATGTGCTAGTGGAGAGAATATGCATCGCATGAGATTATGGTTAGGTAAGTAGAACCAATGTTTAACGAGTAAACAAATTAATAGAGGAAGCAAACTATGATCATATATTGGGTAAAGATTCGTTTCCTTAACCACTGTCTATCTTCTTACTTTTATAATGCACTGCAAATTCAAATGTACTGTCAAGCTCTGGAACACACTTGTCAATAATCCAGTAACACAAAACTAACCTAATAACTTTGAGCAAATACAATTAACACAGCAATAGTCTATTAAGTCTTCAGGCACGACACTAGACAGTATATTAACAAGCTATAATAATTGTCACCATTATTTCCGCGCAGTCTTTGACCCATACATTTAAACAGTATATTGACCACAAAACATACCGTAAAATGCACAATGGAAATCAAATTGTCCAACGTAATAGTAAACAGGTAGTAGTATAGGAAAACGAGATGAGAAATAACACACAATCACCACCTACACACACACACACTTAGCCTTGGTGGTAGCAGTCTGCTCACTAACACTCCCCACGCATTTTTCACATTCCTCAACAACAGCTGAGTTCCCACAGGAAATACACAACAATATAAGACAACCACTCTATGTGCACACGTAGTTTCCACCTATGGCTGGCCTCCTCTCCTCACGCATGCCATCTGGACTTCTATCACTACACACACGAAAGTCCTGATCCATTTACAACTGTTTTTAACCAACACATTTTATCCACCAACCTTACGTCCAATCTGGAGAAGACACAAACATCTCTAACCTCAAGTGATTGCACCAATTAGTGTTATTTCCGTGATAAGTAAAAGAGCATCAGTAAAGTCTATATACAACATTTCTAACACATCTTGATCCTGTTAAGTGTTGTAAAGCTTCTACTCACTCCTGTGCCCACTGTAGTATCTCAGGACCTATTCCATATATTACATACAATTCAGGCATAAAAGGGCACCGTGCAACACAAAATACATAGGTAGTTAGAGTGTTATAATATGAAATTAACGAAGCCAGAAATAGATACTAACAATAAGAGAACTGAGCGAAAACACAGGGAAACTTAAGTATTTGAAAACAGGGAAATAAATTAAGTTATTCGAAAACAGGGATATTCAGTTATTCGTAAACACAGGTAAACTCTATTTGAAAACACAAGGAAACTATGCATTCGATAACAAAGAAAAACTCACTTATTTGAGAGCACAGGGAAACTCATCTATATGTATTTCCCTGTTTGGTTTCAAGTATCCTATCAGATCACTATATCATTACTATTAGAATCAAGGATTCTATAAAGAATCCTTGACCAGAACTAAGAATCCACGCCAAGACAATTACTTCACCACCACCAATTAACCATTTCTACTCATATCAAACGAGGCTGTCCGTCCGTCTATCCGATCCACGTTACCCAACAAAAAATCCTATCTCATATCTACTAAATATTTCATTAATCACACCATGGCAACGCACACATAGCTACACAGTATAGATATAAATGGTTTATCAACTAATGTATATGTACCCTCGGTACATATATAATGTATAGGATGTGAATGACTCCCTTTCTAGTCTCGGCCGGATGCACAGTACTACACTACACATTCTTCACTAAGTAAGTATAATCTATTGATTGTTTCCTTCAATTTTCAGTACCATAATAATTATTCTGCTGGCTCATTTTTAATTAGCTTGATCGATATGAGTCTATGAAGAGTTTTATATTACAAAACTACTTTTTCGAAATACGTACGACACCCGATAACTCTCTAATATCGCATGTGTGTGCTACTAGTAATGGCCTTAAAACCACACAGCATCCCAATAGACACTATATGTGAATGGGAACAATAGTTATACAAAAGCTTGATGGATCTTAGGACAGTAATTTCCTCACCGCACAACACTAAATAATGTAATTAATTATTCTATCGCGTGCTCTTTATCACAGATCCACACGCATGCGCTTCTACAAAACGGGTATTCCTCTAAATTTAGCACCGATGTTACTCCTTAGAGCAGCAGACTGTATGTAAACTTTCTGTAGCATAGGTAGCTGTTATGCTAATAAGAAACAGCCTGTACATGTAGGAAAAGCGTACACACCTTAAACATAGTTGGGTGTGTTACGTAGCCAATGTACTAACACGTTGTGGTAGTGTCTGCTTTATTATTTATCATTTACCCTACCACTTCACTACTAACCACCTCCTCCACGACTCCATTCCAACACAAGGCAAGGGAGTTATGCAAGCTTGTCTGCATGCTTGGTTACCTACATATCTTTATCCACAATGCCGTTAACCATAGTGTATTTCATGCTGGTTGGTTTCAGTCTCACGTGGAAAGGAAAGCTATGTAGATAGGGTGAAATATTCCATTTTATTATATAGATTAGGTTAATGTGGTTTGATTGGCGGTAGTGAATCCCAGTCCAAGAATCAATGTGTTTACCGTGAAATATGTCTTTCATTATAAGTTTGACCAAATATGATTTATTATTAGGAAGTCGAGCTGCTTCAATTTATAAGTTTGAACTCTATAATGAATGGTAAGTTGACTTATCCTCTAACGTACGGTAATCCTGGCTACTATATACATACAATTGCAATTTTAAGGTAAATTTACTACATCCTTACAAGTTTCACGCTTTAAAATGGAATGATTTGTTGAAAGATGTATTTGAGAATACAAACAGCAGTCTTGAAAACTAAATCCTACTGACATAGATAGATAGATGGAAATTTGATATATATGAAATAAAAAATCGAATAATGTGTAAGGAATTATTGCCATCTCATGTTGGTAATGCTCCTCACAAAACCAATTTACATTTTCAACTCACTTTAATCATATGTTTCCTCTCCTCTTTCCAAATAGTATCATGAGTTTGATCATCAAGCCCCTTTTCCTAGAAGCTTGTGTAGGAAGGCTGGATCAGCCTTGAACCTACCAATGAAGGCTTCACTTTACAATCATGGAGGGAAGGAAGAACCATGAACTCTAACCAGAAAACTCATTATAGCTGGACAGATCACTCGATAGTATTAAAATATTGCGCATGTTCTCAATGAAGATAAACGTTGTGGTTGTTGTTAAATGATTATTGATACCAAAAACATAACATATACATATGACGGTAAACAATGTTGAGCCTCTATTATGTGTGGTGCCGCGCTGCCAGCCAAAGGACACATTATTCACATAACATCGCATTCTCACAACTATTACCCTTACAACATGGTTTAGTTCAGTATTACATTAGAAGGAATGTCTATGTAAACCATTGAAGTGTGTATGATGTTGAGGTGAGTGTGGTCATTGTGTGGATGAGACGTGAGTGCGTGCATTTGTGTGTGTGGAAGGCACAAGGTACGGCAGTGCTCACTGCTCACTGGCCAGTGAGTGTGGCAGAGGCTGGTAGGACACAGCTGATTCAGTGCACTGAGGAGCGTGTAGTAGACACCACCACAAGAGGATGGTGTCAACTGCACTCTTTCTATCGACCTCTGTCATTTTTGTCCTGTTTCGAAAGAAATAAGTTAGTACACAGATTACCTTTCCAGTGGCGTCCTGGCAGACCTCTAGACGCCGCCTTCCGTCCTTCTCTGCCATTTTAACCTTGTGGAGGATGATCCGTGGGACAATTGTGACCAGGATACGTCATATATGCAAATGTAAGTACTTGTATGTTTTTTCATTTATAACAATGCTCGTTTCTTTTGACAGTCTACAAAATCTGAAATGTTCACTGATCAATAATTTAATATTTGGTGAATGTTTTAAAATAAATTTGAACTCAGAATATACAATCATAAGAGATGGTTCAATTCTGAAACATGAACAACCCAGCTACGATCTGCACACATGACAATCAGATACAACAGGTGGATGTACTATGTACTATGTCTAGGATGAGTTTGATCGAAGTTAAATTAGTGCATCGTTGCCAGACAAATCCCCGCAAACACATCTACGTGCATGGTCACCAAGTGACCTCTACTTTGTGTTTTTTGTTGTAGCAACGTTGTATTTTTACTTTAATTTCACGTAGATCTGTAGACACGAAATAACGTGAAAATAATGTAGAAATTTACGTGAAAAAGTCACCTCTGAGCCACTTACATAGCATATAAAATTTTATATATAATTATATATATATATATATATATATATATATATATATATATATATGTATATTAATTATTATTATATATAGGCTATATATATATATATATATATATATATATATATATATATATATATATATATATATATATATATATATATGTATATTAATTATTATTATATATAGGATATATATATATATATATATATATATATATATATATATATATATATATATATATATATATATATATATATATGATAATATATATATATATATATATATATATATATATATATATATATATATATATATATATATATATATATATATATATATATATATATATATATATATATATATATATATATATATATATATATATATATATATATATATATATATATATATATATATGTATATATGTAAATTCTCAATTGTTAACCAGCTTTCATATGCTAAACATTTTCAGCAGAATTGCATTAACCAAGCAAGAATAAAGTTACATTATATCCTGAGGTTAAGTAAAATATATCAGTGTTGAAAATTAAAAACTAACAAAAAACATAAATAGATAAAATAAATAAATAAATAAAAAAACATGGTCACATGGGAGACAGAGTTGGTAGGATAGGGATGGGACTGTGGAGGTGGAGATGGAAGGAGGAGGGTCTCACTGGAGGGACTTCCTAAGGCACTGCACACCTTGGCGTCTGGTCTTATTTGAACTGTGACTAGTCATCGGAACCTGATGACCCTTGTATAAAACGCTCACGTCTCTTAGACTCAGGTTTCTGCGATAAGAAATACATTATTATGTTAGGTTCAGAATGTATACGTTTTGGGGATAATTAAAGTGTGTCAATAAACTGGAAGGAATCAACAGCTATATAAGTATTGCAAGGGTTATGAAAATGAGGAATGTGGTCATAGAGCTTAGGAGATGTTTAAGAAATAGCAATCCAATGTCAATGACAGTGCGCGGCTCTGAAACGTGGATGTTCAAGGTAACATGTTACCTTGAACATCTCACATCCCATACAAATCAAAGATATACCTTACAATCAACTGTTTTCAAGCAGTTGTGTATCTTGATATATGTTTGTATTCAGTATCTGTCATGAATACGTTTGGCTTATCAGGTCACTAAATTGGTGCGTCTATGTCAAGTGCATTATATGAGTGGGGAAGGCGGGAGGATCCCGCACTGCTCTTACTCGTGTAAAAGCAGTGCGGGTTGCCCTATAAAAAAGGATTACTATTGTTCAGCCTCCAAGTGAATTTTACGTTCTCATAAGTGCTAATGACACAAGACTGTAATTTGTATTATTGTACATCGGACTTTTCTCATGTAATATAATACCATCACTTAAGTAGTACATGATGATTCATTGTGTAACTCAATTCCAGTGTAGTTATGTTTGCGTTGGTAAAATTTTATATGGAAGTTTTATTGTTTGTTTACATGTTATTTATCTTATACATGTCTTTTTTTTTTTTTTTTTTTTTTGTTGCATATTTTCAGATGTAGCAGTAGAAGGACGGAGGCATGTGATGCTGATCAACTGTGTGTGGCTTACTCTGTTCTTCATCAGAGTTACCCTCTATAACTATGGCTGTGATTATGTGAGTAACATTTGTTAAACAGATTTTGTTTCCATACACATGGGGAAATGAATTTGCACTATGGTATCATGTAATATGCATAAATGGTATTCTCATAACATACTGATTAGTTAAATGTATTACATTCATGTTTGCCAGGTTGTGTCAAACTTGTCATCATATTATATGCTAAGATAACCTAAATCCTTAACCCTGAGAAATTGCTAATTATATTATATTTTATCCCACCTGCAGATGTCACCTTCTACTTTACCTGTCAATTTTAGCTCCATCCCCCTGAGCCGGTTCTTGGTAGAGGAAGCAGACTTCTGTCACCGGCATTCCAACCTCAATATTATTGTGTACGTTCACTCTTCACTGCGAAAGGCAGAGAAGAGACAGGAGACTCGTTTGACATGGGCATCAGCAGGCCTGTATGACTCCAGTGTGAGGATGGCGGTGGTGTTCATGGTGGGCCAGGCTAAGACGAAGGAGGAAGAGATCATTCTGAGGGAGGAAAGTCAACGGTACCGAGATATTGTGCAGGTTGGACATTTTTTTTCCAAGCAAGTGTATGGTATTTCTGTGAGCTTATTCCATTTTTTTACTCTGTGATTCTTTTTTTATATAACATGACTTCCCACATATATATAAGGTGGTATTTAAGAAACTGCATGGTAGTCCCTTCTCCCCAAGAGGACTATAGACAAAGATGTAAGGGAATGCATGTGAATATATCAAGCACTATTATCTAGACGAGTTCAGGCAAACAGAAAATAGTCTAGATAACGCTATCATTTCACATAATCTGCCTGCAACAGTATAGACATTTCTGGTTGTACTAATCAATCACTATCTTTGGAAAGATACCCTTTTCTCATAATTCTGAAACACCACAAATTGTTCTTGATAAACTCCTTCCTTGACACACTTAGTTGTTTTGCCTTTTGTAGACCTAGTGTGTACATATTATAATGTTCTTAGTGCTAGGTAAATATTTGGTAGTGATACAGCTTAGTAATACTCCAGATTCTTCATGTTAAGCTGAATCTATGTAAACAGGACTTTTGTTATAGATCATAATTATGATATCAATTTTATCTAGAATATTGCTTTATTTAAATTATCTTTCCCTAATTGATGCAGATAAAATGGGTCTCCCTCTATGTGTATTTACTTAGAACTATGTTTATATGGTCCTGTTACTATATCTATATTTAAGATTCCTTTCTTTTATATTAATAACATTTTGCTGCAATAATTTCTTCCAACTCATTGCAACAAATGTATGTATGTGTTTGTTTTCTGAGGCCTGTCTTACACCTTGTTCTCTCACAGGGTAACTACACCGACACCTACCATACGTTGAGTTACAAGGGCCTGGCGTCACTCAACTGGATCACACACCACTGTTCCCATGTGCCATGGACCCTACATGCAGATGATGATATACTCTTGGATGTATTTTTCCTCAAGACGTTCCTAGAAAATAATGGAACGCAGAACAGCCTTATGTGCAACGCATGGGACAATTCCCCGGTCAGGCGATATGGGAAGTGGTGTGTGCGGCCCAATGAGTTCCCTGAGGACATTTATCCCACGTACTGTGCTGGTGGAGCTTGGATAATTGCTACTTCCTTGGCTCGCCGCCTCCTGGATTCTGCCACCAGGATTCCTGTAATGTGGGTGGATGATGTGTACCTGACTGGCATACTGTCCAAGAATGCTGGGATTCCAATAACCAACAGCCTCAAGAAGACTGTTAGGAGATATGGTATTGATGAGGAAGACTTGGGAAAGACAATGATTTGGTTTGAAATACAAAAGCCAAGAACAGAATGGTGGTATAAATTATTAAACCATCACAGTTATGTACCAACACTAGATTTATAATATTATATATATATATATATATATATATATATATATATATATATATATATATATATATATATATATATATATATATATATATATATATATATATATATAATAATAATTTGTGGAAGTACAACTAAGTTATTCCCACTTTTTGCCAGTATTTAAATCAACTACAGAGTACATATTGTATGCATTTATATGATTACAGTATTAATAATCATTAAGATTTTAAAAAATTTTAAAAGCTGTTTCGTACACATTGAAGGTTCACCAATATTCTGAATGTATTCGGTTATAGAGATAATGCTAGTCTAGGACCCGTGAACACCTGTGTTATACTATACTGTACTTCGTAACTCAGTGAACTTACTATGTTTGTTATGTAAGATAATTGTTTATATTGTACATACATTTTTTATTTATTTATTTTTTCACAATATATATTTCAACAAATTTTATCTCCAAAATAAAACAGTTTTATGATTATTCCTTCTTATTAACCAAAGTTCAAAAAGAAAATTAGAAAAAAACAAATATGACGTTTCACTAGAAACAGTCTTTAGGGACGAGGAGACTGATATGAGCACAGCTCCAAAGAGACTTAAGCCCATGGCCCTCAGTGTGTAATTTAACCTCGTGATAGGATATTGTACTATAAGTGTTTGCCACGTGTGTGTGTGTAAGATTGGAAGTAGTTTCGCATGTTTAGCGAGTCAACACAACGCATGATAAGAGCAGTAGGGCTATATTGTCCACAAGAGAAAGTTAATAGTCCCTTATAAGTTTATTGATAAGTATTGGTAAAAATTTCCCCATTAAACAGTACCAACACTATTATTATCTCTAGTCTTCGTCTCGTGTAGAAAAGTATTACATTTAGCCTACGATACAGATATACGCAGACGATCTACAGGAATTACTTTAGTTTCTGAAAATCGACAGACAAAATAAATAATATAATTCCAGCAAATAATCTGTATAATCAACATACGTGATGGAAGTGGAGCGACGGGTAGAGGCGATTCAGTAATCAGATATTTATCAGGCACGGAGGTATGAGGGCTCACTTCATGATGCGGGACATGCAATCACAAGTCACCAGTGTTAGGCAAGACAGAAAGGGAATGAAGTATACATTGAGAGGTAGTACGTCGTTATGTGCGGAACTGTGGTTATAACTAGTTAAATATTACTTGGACACCTTAGTTTAGACTCAAACTATGTCAATAAGTCAGAAAAAAATAAGCGTGGAGTGAATGTATGGATAAAAGGAGTACACGCATGGACTTCAGAGCTCTGGTACAAAATTCAGAAACTAGTTCAGGCTGTGCACTCTTTCACAGCCCATCGGTGGACGACATCGCGGTGACTGCACTGCACCTCACATGTCCACGAAACTTCACTCAAAGACCAGTGACGCTCAGTCAGTATTTACATTAGCTGTCCTACGTGCTAACATGTAGTAGGTATGTATATATAAATAAAACATGATGCTATGCATTAATATACCCTTTTGTTCTGTGCTGCGTGCATGCTAGAATCAAGTATGAAAGGCGACCCACCACAAGGGAATATATGTAAATCTTGGTGCGTTAGGTATATAGGATAAAGGTGCGCGGCGCGGCTGGGAGGGAGGTGAGGTGAGGGAAGCTAATAAATGCTCCTCACACTCATCCAAGAGTTCATTCTTCTAACATTCACTCCACATTCCACAGGCGACGGCGTCTACACCCGTGTGTGTGTGTGTGTGTGTGTGTGTGTGTGTAGGGGTGGGTGGGTTCCGTCCTCTAAAGACTATATATATTTTTTATCTTAACCATCTAATCCATATTGATAACACGAATGTAAACGTAAAGTAACAACACAGTCTAACCGCGTATACAAGTGTGCAGATATTTTAAGTCAATCAGTGAAAACTTTGGGTGAAAACAACGTCCACGTCGATTAAACAAAGGCTCACAAGAAGACCCCAACGCCAGCACCACCTCAGCATAACAACCGCTGAACACGCACCACTCAACAGCTTAAGAAATGTCATAATAACACCAGGCACATGTGACGCTTCAGAGTCGATAAAAACTTACTAATCCTCTTCCTCACTTAATTATAATTGTATTTTTTTCAATGAGATAATACGTGAAGACAATCTCTTGTTCACCTCTTGCAAAATTTTGACGTCCTAGCTAACACATTTCTTAGTGAATATCTGTGTTCATTGAAGTTATTTTATTTTTGTTGGTATACTGTACTAAATATATAGGCTATACACGGATTTTTTTGTTGTTGATAGGTATTATAGAAACACGCGTGCAATATACTATAGTCTACTGATCAAAATATAATGCATTGTGATGAGAGATAAAATGCTAACGATAATGATAATGATAATAATAATAAAAAGTAATAATCTGTCTGTATGAAAGTTACCTTGCACACAGACTATATACGATGAAAGGACTGAAGGAACAAAATATATAATTGCGTTACGATCCGAAAGTGGTGTCGAGACGCTAAAAGCAATAACATGAACGAGGTGACACAGAAGATTGAGTTATACTTCATATAATCAATACTCCTTTCATTCTAATTGCCTGAAGTCGTGTAGTAACGAACATATCGACTTGGAGGTAAATAAGTGAAGCTCTCGAGACTCGCATGAAAGTAACCTATAAAGAACGCTGGAATAATGATGCCCTCTTCTTTTTCGTGCAGGTACCAGAGTAGGTTAGGTTAGGCTAGGTTAGATTTGGCTAGGCTAGGTTTGCGTTACCTCCTTGCTATGCAAGGAGGTAACGCATTACTCCATCTGCTATGCATTACTCCATCACCCTAACTATAATGGTGATATACTGCCGCGACAGGAAGACAACAAAGGACATGCGTTTCTATAGATCCGCAGCTCTTGGAAGGGGCAAGCGATACTATCTTCGGCATCAGTTTGACAAATACTTGACTATACGAGTACGTTGTGTTCTGAAGGGGCTTGGTAAACACATTCATCTAGAGGAAAATTATGTTGGTCAGCTATGGGATAACACTCTTGCTACACTCCTGCTTACACAAATTTTTTGTTTTTGTGTTCGTTCTATATATTTCTTATTTCTTTGTCTCCCGTCCTTATGTACTACGCAGCCCTCCTATATCCCAAAGAAGCCTAACGTACATAATATATCTTCGAAAATACTTGATATATCGCGTACTTTGATAGATAATTGGGTCATTGGCAGGGATAGTTGTGGTGGAATTGCGTAGTAACTCACAGTTCTTGGGTCTTGAACGTTGTGTGATACCGTCGCTTAGCTTACGTATAAAAGTGTCTCAAAGAATTCTGGATAAATTTTGTAATTACTGGCACCACAAGGTCATCCGAACGTAATTAAAAGAATAATTAGAGCAAAGAAACGAGAATAATTTTGAGTTATGACTGATATTAACATCAGAATAATTTTGTTCAATAGGAATCAGTTCTTTGTCTTGTACTAATGTGTATTCCCGTGATAAAAAGTTATTTATAATGTTATGCGAAGGACATTAATACGTTTTTTCATTGTGACCACGACAGGTTAATTACATTTTTTTTAAAGAAGTTATATCATTGAGGCCAGACTACGATGTTGATGTCAGTTCCATAAACATTTTACATCAAACGTTGATCAGGTATCCCCTATAGATTTCTGAACAGTCAATAGGCAATAGAATAACAGATGCAGTAGTTAATCTAAATGTCTTTGTGGAGTGTTGAAATAATAGTCTTTTTTCTCCTCCTAAAGTCATAAGTATAATCGAATTTGCAATTAAAACGACACTTACATGGATAACAAAAAAAAAATACATGAATCCCAACGAGTTTTTGTGAATGTAATGTGTACGACTTATTGAGAAAGTTGCACGTTGAAGAATAAATTTGACGTTTGTAATTGCCTTCAGGAAAATTTATACCCTCGTACATAGCCGATAAATAACAATACCAATTACATTACGTAGCTATAACGAGAATAATAACAACAATAACAATAACCTGTGACTTGCAGAAAAAAAATAACGTTACGACAAACCGATACTCATTAGATTACGACAAAAAAAAGCACAATAAAAACAACTATAGTCACATTATAACCATTCAAACGACTATTGATTAAACTCTACCTATCACCTCAACTTCCAGGGGGTAATGGAGGCTCACAAGCTAACCCATCCTCGACCCCAACCAAAGACAAGCCAGTTGGTGGTAATAATCTTCTTGGCTTATGGGGTACTGCTGCGAGTGGAGGGAAGGCTGGATGGAGAGGGCGTGGAGGCGGAAGGCATGCAGGTGGTGGAAGAAGTGGCTCAGGTAGTGGAGGGGAAACTAAGAGAGTGTCATGTGGTTTTGATTTATACAGAGCCATCCACTTACCTAACGCAGCGCATCATAAGGTAAGAGAAAGCTTGTTGCATTACCTCTCTAGCGCTTTTAATCTAGTTTACCAGCTTTCAAAAATAATATGAGGACAAAATGTTTAAAAATGTAACATAGCCTATATAACGTTGAGAAAATACGTGTTTATATGATTGTTCAGGTTATGAGACTAGCGGCATTGATTCTGTAAATAGATAGATGTAAGTTGAGGAAAATGTATGTTTTTATTATTATATATATACTTGAAGAAGATTGTGGCGAGGTAGCAGTGTGGGTGAGGGTGTGGCCTTGGTGGTGGTGGACACGGAATCACTACGAGGACTCACGCAGAAGGCTATGAAGGAGGTGTTGTGGGGAGACCCGAGAATGACATGTCGGGTTGTGCTCCTGCCCACACATCTACCTAACGAGGCGCTCTCCCTTCTCACGTGATTACCATTATTCATGTTATATTTGTTATTGTTCCTCTTTTTCTTGCTCTAACAATCACATCACTTGCACTTCTAAATATATACACACGAATCCTCTTTCTCGTTATTAATATTCTCTTATCCTATCACTCAAAACAAAACAAAAGCTATACAGGTAGCATATTCTTCAGTTTAGGTAAACATAAAGATAAATCGTAATACTACCGAAAGAGTGAGTCGTCTGATAGATAATTATAAATGAACTAAATTGTTCATCTCGTATCTCGTGGCATATAGTGACACTCTACATTAGCTTTCCCTTGAATTATATAAGCAAGCAACACCTCCACGTTATCAATAATGTTCATCAGAAAACGTACGTACTACATTCGCCGTCCCTGCCCTCGCGTGTCTCTTATCCGATAATTACACGGTCAATTAACATTATACCATACAATCAGCATGACAATACTAACACATCACATGGCGCACCTCTAACTCAATCCTCATCCTTTTTTAACCGGACACAAAAATCACACACATAAAAGGAAGAATATAGGAAGAAAAAAATGGAAGGTGGTGTCGATTCTACTCGCACCATAAATAAAAAAAATATAAAAAGTGGACTATGACACACCAAGAGGGATTCAGCGCTTCACTCCCTCTCTCTGCTCCACCCTAAGCCACGTGGGAGGTAGTGGAAGGGGTGGAATGGTGTTAGGTCTCAGTACCAGTGTGACGCAGGCGGTGCTAGGTTACAAAGAGTGGTAGTATGCACACGACTCGCTTCAGGAAATTGTGGCAAACATGATGAGACAGGAATATTGAGTTACAACGGTGGTACTATTAGGGTGTTAATCTGTTGTTTTTCTTATCGAATGGTATTGTTAAGATAAATGGTTGATAGAGTTGATATATAAGGATCTGTAAGCTTATTTGTTGTCACTTAGCGCGCCTAATAGGTAGACGTTAAGTGTTTGTCTGTAATTTTCTTGAGTTTCATATGGTATTGATTTTAGATAATGATGATGATACGTACTACTACTACTACTAATACTCCTAATACTCCTAATAATAATAATAATAATAATAATAATAATAACAAACTGCTATATGCAAACATAGCTTTCCCCACAAAATACAGTTAATCATTCATTCTTTCTTCTTGTATAGGAGTTTAAAGTTTCCGAGAGAAGAATAACCAGTTAGTTGTATGTGAATTGATAATTAAGACACGATAAAGTAGATAATTGAATATTTAAAAATTAAAAGCGATACGATCATTTATCAACCCCACGCTACACTAAAACACACACGCATGTTTCACTCCCATTCATACATTTGTTTCTCTTTACTAAATTATCGCTTCATCAAACACTATAGTTTTCCATTACGCTAACAAACCTTAGGTAAGTTATTGATTTCAAGCACACTATATACTCACTCTCTCTCTCTCTATCTCTCTCTCTCTCTCTCTCTCTCTCTCTCTCTCTCTCTCTCTCTCCTACCACGTTTAGCTTTCTCGAGGCGGCGGGGCTCTGGCGGTGGTCAGAGGCGTGGGTGGTGATGGTAGGTGTGGCGTCAGGGGTGGAGGCCGCCCTTCTACACCCAGCCCTTAGGAACACAGCCCGCGCCTTCTACTTAGCCACCCACAACGTTACCCTCCCCAGGGACACCTTTGGAGGTAAGGGAAGGTGGTGGTTGATGTGTGTGTGCTGTGTGGTGGTAAGGATATGAGGCGAAGTGAGTATGATGATAAAGATGACTTACAATAATAATTAATAAAAGAGAAATTAAATATATATGTAAAGGGTTTGAATTGTATTATAAATAGTGTTTAGCTGGAGATTCTAAACAAAATAAATAAAGGATTAAGAAAGTGAGAACACTGCATATGATGGTGCTACTTTGGCTTGTTATCTACGTGTCATGAGTCTACTTTGGTATGCGATCTACACTTTATATTGCCATCTACGCGTCATGAATCTACTTTGTTTGTGAAGAAAGTGGGAGTGAAATTGAAGGTTAGGTTTTGTTAATATTTCAACACAACTCATGAAAATTTGTTACCAAGGGGTTCTCGAGCATGCTGATCACGAATCTGGAATTAGTTTTGTCATTATTATGATATTTGGATTTTCCATTTTGAGGCCCGTAAATTCCATCAGAATTGAGGTCGATAAAAGTTTTCCCATTTTACCACGTAAATATTAGTCCTACAAGAAAATTGTATAGATGTAAAGTTATGGAGTTTGGTAATGTGTATCTCATAACGTCATCATTTTTCCAATAACTCAAATACCTATGAAGAAAATAAAAATTTTATGAAAGAAATTAATGCATAATACTTTACACTCCTACATTTATAATTACATTCCAATTCAATTTTCTTTCAGCTCAATAGAACGAGCGTCTTCTGCTCTTTCTTTTATATTCTATACGTTTTTTACGTAAACCCCATACATTTCGAGTTATTTAAAAATATGTGATTTATCAAAAAAATTCTAAGGGTGTACCCTACAAAATTTCATGTAAATTTTCACACCTCCGAATCTCATGAAAATTGGTACAATGAGGTTTTCGGTCATGCTGAACACGAATCTGGACTTATTTTCCTGATTACTATAATATAAAACTGTATGTTGCTTGCTTAATAAAGACTTTTCTTTGTAGATAACAAGCCAAAGTAGCACCCATATGATTAATTAATAACAAACATTTATATTAATTTGAATAACGTACAATTGCAGTTATTTCCTTAACAAGCAAAACATATATAGAATAACACGAAATAAAGTATACAAGAATTACAATGGAAATAAAACAAAACTATTAAGATACAGCCATTCTCTCCTTCCTCACCTCAATTCATCCTTTACCGGCAGGAACAAGGCTGTGGGAGAAGGAGGAAGAGGAGAATATGGAGGAGGAGGAGGTCTTCAGGGTGTTTCAACGATGTCTTTATTGTGTTAATGGTGATGCGGGCGTGACGGTGGCGACTTCACCTTCTCATCAGATGGTCATGGGTGAGAGAGAGAGAGAGAGAGAGAGAGAGAGAGAGAGAGAGAGAGAGAGAGAGAGAGAGAGAGAGAGAGAGAGAGAGAGAGAGAGAGAGAGAGAGAGAGTGGTAATGTGAAACTAAAATAAACGGAAGAGGAAACTGTATTATGCGTAGATTGAACGATATGCTGGTCATTAACATATGTATAGAGGCATTAACACACACACACACACACACACACACACACACACACACACACGATGGAGGTCAACACTACAATCTTTCATATCTTGATACATCATTCGTAAAATGACAACATACAGAGAAAGCGTATATATAATAAGATAATATAATCATCGCATGTGCGCTTCTCTATGTTCTTTTCTTTCCTACCTATATTCACCTAATTTTCACTTCACCCATCCACATTTTCTCTTTCTTATCATCCTATCATTCTATTCACAAACTCACTATAATCTTTTAATTAACTTCAATATCAAACTAACACGCTTCGCTTTTGTTTACTCGACAACGCATCCTTCACCCGATCTTCATCCAGGCGAACAAAAGGCTCCTATAAGGGATTTCATGGGTCATAAGTTCCGCGTGGTAACCATCAAGTACTTCCCTACAATTGACCACGAGCCGGAAGGTGACGCTCAGGACACGCGGGTGAGACTCAAGGACTCTCTCAACACACGTATGCTGGACTCCATTGCACTGCACCTCAATTTCACGTAAGTCTTCTCCTATCTCCTTCCCTCTTCACGCGGGGAGGATGTGATCGCGTAAATATAAGTATTCTAATTCTATCATTGGTTCAGCGGATGGAAGTATTATAGTTTGGTATGTCTTTACTATCGGGAGGGATAAATTTTTGCGAGTGTAAATATAAGTATCAGTATCAGTATAAGTATAAGTAGTGTGTTATTGGTTCAGCAGAAGGAAGTAATTAGTATATATTTATTGTCTGGTGGGAAATTTTTTTTGGATTAGTACTTGAGTGGATGGCTGGCGTTATCTTATTGCTGATGTGTCGTATCCTCACGTTACTACATTGATAACGATTCCTTGAAAAACAAAATAAAAGGAAAAGTGCAGACAAAATACAGATAACACGCGCACATTACAATAAGTACCTAGCACTTATCACTAAACTAACAACGCTTAACATGGCAGTACAAACTCACATATGACGAATACGAATTCATGGATAAGTATTATAAATAACACTCACAGGCTGACCCTCTGATCGGGAAAAAAAAAAAAAAAAAAAAAAAAAAAAAAATTATATATATATATATATATATATATATATATATATATATATATAAATAAATAAATAAATAAATAAATAAATAAATATATATATATATATATATATATATATATATATATATATATATATATATATATATATATATATATAAAGCAAGAAGTCCACGTATGTAATAGTATTTATCACACTATTAACTTATCAGCGATTACCACGCGTCCATCCAGCACACTTCTGCTGAATGTTATCTGATAAGCTGAGTCCTGTTATGTCAGAGGTGTTAAAACAGACTATTCTCACATGATTACGATATGAAGCGTATGAGATAAGATGGAATGAACGTCTAGAGAGCACGCTACTTACGATATGCAGTAAAATTAGTAATACATAAAAGCTAAATTTTCATACACTAGAATATAATAATTGATGATTGTCGTGGCAACACCAAACACACACACAAACGCTACATTATTTTTTTCATTTATCATTATTATTGTGTGTTCACCTTATCGTGACATAATATAAGCCCCGCCCTTTTTTAACCTTTTCACGATACAAGCACCAATCAGAAACACTCTTCTCTTAGCAGTCAATCAGTCAGCAACCACGAACATGTGAAGGCTAGAATCAGGCAAAGAACTCATCTATGAAATTAAATAATGACAAAACAAGCGAAGAGGATCTTGTTGGAGGAGATACTCGTAAAGGAAATCCGTAAGCAAGTTACTTACCGGAACCTCCTTATCCTCAGATACGAGACGCACGAACCCTTGGATAGACAGTGGGGTTCGGATGTCGGAGGAGGCAACTGGACCGGATTAGTAGGGACTCTGCAGCGTCAGGAAGCAGATTTTTCTACTACTATAACACCCACAGCTGCTCGTCTCCTTATCATGCGTCACTCCAAGATCTACGCCTCAGACCCCTTTGTGTTGGTCTCCCTCAAGACGCAGACCATTCCTCAACACATGGCTATTGTCAAACCCTTTCCTGGTGTGGTTTGATGGTGATGGTGTTGTGATCGACTCATGAAACACACACACACACACACACACACACACACACACACACACACACACACACCGTAATTAAGGATCGATAAATTTCTTCATGATAATCTGACGTTGCTAAATGTTATCTCAATCTCTATATCTCTTTTGTTCACATTAATCTTACATATTTAACGTGTCTCTTCTGCTAAACAAGTGATGTCTAACTATGTATTGCGCAGGTGATGTGTGGGTGATGGTGGCGGTAAGTGTACTCGCCTCGGGAATCGCTGCTGTCTTCCTGAGAACAATGGTGACGGGGCGTTGGAAGACCAGGGAAGATGGAGGCACTACAACAGATACCTCAACGTTACTTTACCTCTGGGGCATCCTATTGGAAACCCCCCCTGACGCCCCGCCAACCCCAGTCAGTGTTAAGGTGCGTGAGAGAAACACATTCACGGTCCAGTATATTTGATCGACTTTCCAGCGGTAAAGCCTTGACTTCTTGGCTTATGACTGGGCATTCGAGCCATTACTAAACGCCGCTGTAATGGGAAGTAGCACGCTCCTCGTAGAATTGACGTTACCTACTATTTGTCCTTTTATTAAATCCTGAATAACACATGTGACTTTTAATTCCTTTCTTATGTTGTTTATGGATTAGTTGAGATGCATGAAAATTGCACTGATTATGTTTCCACCCCCATCCCCTCTCTCTCTATCTCTCTTTTCTCTTTCTAATTTCTCTCTCTCTCAGGTGCTAGTGGCTTGGTGGCTCCTAAGCTGCCTGGTTCTCTCGGCCGCCTACAGGTCTTCCCTCGCCGCCCATTTCACCGTTGGAGTGAAGGCGCCGCCCATTGACTCCTTCACTGATCTGGTGGGTCGGAGCGGCTGGCGGTGGGGTAGTCAGGCCCTCAGTGGCGCCTCACACTTCTATTTCACAAGCAGTATCGATCCCACCACCCGCGCCGTCTTCGCCAAGATGGAGGTGAGGATGGCGGTGACAGGGTGACTCTTAACTTTGAACATACATAATTCTAAATGAACACCAACAATAACAACAATAACAATGTCAGGCAGTTCATCAGAGTATCGTTGCCTGGTTGGACTTATGAAAATAGTAATAAAACTTCAATGTCGTTACTTTTTTTTTCTCTAATTCACTCCCACTGCCACCTGGAACACCTATTAAACCTAACAGACACACTCGCTGGATGACAACATGCGGCTGGTAATGGGTGGTCGCTACGCCTTCATCACCACACAGTTCCAAAGTGCTTATCAGGTCGCCTCTCGCTACACTGACCCCCGCGGATACACCCCAGTACACACGGGCGCAACACACTACCCTAAGTTTGCTGGCACATCCTGGGGGTTCAGGTATTATTAATAATTTTTTGTCTGATGTAAGTGTGAATATACAGACTTCGAATCTATTATTGTTGTTTCTAGATCTTTTTTTGTTTTTTTTGTTTTAGTAGCTGAGGACAATGAAATTAATCTATACATATCTTTTATGTTCGTTTCTAATCTATGTAATAATGGACATTCATCTCACATTCTTATTATCATTGCCAGTTTCTTTTCCTCCTAACTCAGAAACTAACAACAGCAGAAGTTCGTAGTTAGAAAAAATAAATTAATAAAAAAAAAAATTACTATTACCCCATCCTATAATCGTTTCCCCCTCCTTCAGGATCGGCGTGCCCTGCCTCGGCCCCATCACCACCATGACCCAGAGACTCATCGAGGGCGGCCTGATACGCTACTGGCTGCGTCATGTCATTGTTATAAGGGTACGAGAGGAGCGGAAAGCCGATACAAACCACAACATAGACGTTTTAGAGGTAGTGACTCGCTATTATCATCATTATTATTATCATTCTTTACTATTATTGGTAGTATTATATTTATGGTTAACTGTTTTCTCGGTTCTTTAGTTTCTTTACGAACTTTAATATTTGATCTCGTATCTTAATAATAATTAAACAATCTACTGAATATATCCCAATCTCTCTCTCTCTCTCTCTCTCTCTCTCTCCTCTGTTTATCTAGTTTTGTATCTTATCAGAATCTAAATGAGTCAATGCCATACATCCGTCATAACCACGTGGTATATGAATGTTATGTCGCTACTGTATGCCCGCAGACAGGTGACGTGGAGGTGGTGGTGAGGATGACACAGCTTCAAGCAGCCTTCTATATCCTGGCAGCGGGTTTGACTACGAGTGGCCTTGTGTTCTCCGGGGAAGTTATGTTAGGTCGTTATGGTATTTCACGTTTACGGAAACACCTTCGCATTTAATGTTTATTTTCCGAATTTCACCGTATTCACTTAAAACGTTTCTCAAGCTTTTTTTTCCCAACATTAAAAGGGTACCGGCCAAGGACAAATAAAAAGATTTAAAAAATGAAGAAGAAAGAAATCCCGCTTCTCGTCAGTCCCTATATGGAGGAAATTCAATGATGAATATCGCTGGAGGTTGACTATCATAACAGAAACGAAATTATTACTACAAACTTGCGAAGGAAATCAGTATTAGTTAACTTGATATGCGTGTGATATACAATGACTGATTACTGATGATGGATATGCAAAACCAATAATGTAATATTTACATCATGTTGTAGACAGCTGTTGTGATTATTAATGTTTACCGCATAAAATGGAAATCTTAAAGGTATTTCTTTATAAATAAATTAGGTTTTTGATACGGTATGTCTGCAAACAATACGAATTTATTATCATATGGCCTTTGTTGCCTGGCACATTTTTCCCCCCCCCCACATTACAATTACAATTACGAATTTATTAAAACAATACAGTAGTCACATTTAATATAAAAATAGACCCTGTAAACTTATGTAATGCTTGGCTTTTCCTGTTAACCCTTTAACACCATTTGTTGTTCTCAAAACAAACTGGTAATACAGGAAATATCAACAATCAGAATACACAATTAATCAGTTTTCCCATTTAACGGAAATCTGAACAAATACAAATAATATCAACACTATGAATAACCCCTTATCTGATATATATTTGTATTCTTTCTTCATTAACATAAATATGCAGAACTTGTAGGTACAAAACCTTCTGCCTTTTTTTATATAAAGTGTTGGGTCAATCCTTATAATAAACAGCAAGTGACTTCGCTCATTAGAACATCATTTGATCTACGGTATTGTGTGTTTTCAACTACGAGATTCACATCAAACTATTCACCAATTAAAACTTTGTATAGCTTTATAATCCTGAGAAAAGTAGGAATTTTGTTACGGATTGAGATTTGCATCATCTCTCAACCTTTTCATGGCAGTGACGTGGAATATTATCTGGAACATAATCTGATCGTCAGCACTAAACACAAGTTGAGTTTGAACCTAATCATACACACAGCGCATCTTTAACCACTGCAATGATAGAACACATGTTGGTGGAGCCTCTTACACTGAGAATGTGGTATTGTTCCTGCATATATATAACTTAATGCTACTTGGACTGTGGCACTGAGAAGACACCAAGACATAAATATAACGTGTGTAATGGTCTCATACGTATCATCTATAATATAATGTTCACACTTTGATATAGTTACAGCAAATAATATAGCAATGCATGTATGGGCATATTGCACTTAATCCCACGTGAGCATGTAGAACTTAACTCAAAGATCTGTCCTAAACTTTTATGAGCCTTAATCTGGAATTGATTGTGTACCTCCCCCCACCCCACCCCTCCCCATAACCAAATGTATAATCTAGTTTCAAGATAAATGTATACTGTAATTTGGTGCTAACTTTCCAACATGACAAAAAGCATGGTTATTAGGGTTGTAAGAACTATAACATTTTTGCAATCAAATTATTAATATTTTTTTTGAATGATTGATAATATGACTGTAATCCATCCTTCCTACGTTGTTATTATTACTAAATGTATGTTTGTTTTACTGGTTTTTAGCCACAGAGATGTGTTAGAATTCATAATGAACTTTCATCCTTATACATACTTAGGTTAAACTAATTTGTCAAGAAAACTGGACAGCAGAACACAATGTAAAACTACAATACAAAGTGTTATGAAGCTTTTGGTAACTTATATAACTTATTTGTTTGAGCAATTGTTGCATCCTTAATCAACACCACCATTCCAACACCCAACAAACTAATAGTAATGTCGATAGGAAAACCACTCCTACAAATTTTTGTAACTCTCTGACACCTTCCTTCCTACAAAGCACAGCCATGGTTTGGATGTTGAGTAATTTTAAATCAATATTTTTACTTCGGTAGTTAGGAACTTCCCCGGAGGGATGCAAAGGCCTCTCCAGGCCTTGTGATGCTGAATCGTTGAGAAAAACCCTCCTTCAGCCTTTTTTTTTACCACAATAAATTATTACTAATCATAGAATTGATGTTACTTCAATGAGATGTTATCCCATTGTGAACTGAAAGTAACTATGGAATATGTAATACCTATATATAATTCTGATAATTTCTTCCCTTTGTCCTTTCCCACACACGTGAGGTGGCATCCAAGAAAAAAGAACAAACAAAATAAAACTAATAAAATATGTAACAAAGTTAAAACAATATAATACAAGGATAAATAGTGTCCATACGAGGCCACTCAATTTTAGCTTACATTCATTTAATTCATATTTTTATCATTACTGACTCAAACCTTTCTAAGGCTTTCCATCTGGACTGCAAGTGTTTTGCTTCATAATATACCTAATCAAGATTCTGGACAACAGAACTGCATCACAATACCATTCACACAAAACAGCAACAAATGAAACGGAAAGAGAATCAAGACATCCACACTATATATATATATATATATATATATATATATATATATATATATATATATATATATATATACCAATATTGTCATTTTCCCTCAACACGCAGGTAAGGGAAGATCAGCCTCAAAAACAGGTGACAGAACAACACATTAAAAACATTATGGCAAGTGTTTATGTCACCTACTTGATTCTAATGCTCCCTATCCCTGTCTTTCTTTCTCTCCCTTTCATTTGACTGGTAAGCTGCAAATGACATTGTGGATAGGAATGGCAATGAGACCCGCTATAGTTATCCCAAATGAGTCTGCTAAAGTAGTCACCCCCATTGCATACTCCTTGTAAGGATCACCAATCTGTGGAGAAGAAACAGTTGTGTGGTTTAATGTGTGAACCTCAAATATGTAAAAACCTTATTTCAACTATACTAAAAAATACTTTGATAACACTTGTAGTTGTTTTAATTAGAGATAAAGATTAAAAAACACTTATAACTTGCTACGTTTTATACCAAGGAAAAATAGCTTACCTCTTTCGATACTCTGTAGAAAGTGTTAACATAAGCTGCTCCTCCCAATAAACCTTCCCAGAAGATGAGGAAGAACACCAACCAGATATTTCTGATCCACCAGTAGATTGCACAAGTCAGAAACAGAACCACATTGATCCACTGAAACAAGGACAACAATATTCTTACGATTTCTAATAAGGAAAGAATATCAAAAAAGTTAAACAACTATGAATAAGAGGATTAGAACACACAGAGTAAATTAAATAAATACTTCTGTCGTGGCCATCTAGGAGAGAATTCTTAGAAACAGGTATCATATATAAATAAATAAAATAAAATAGAAGCACATAAGAATTTAAGATCGTAAATAAACACACATACGTAATGCAATATCAATCATTCCTTCAGTCTGATATCTAACCTGTAGGACTGAGGTTTTCCAGATGTGAGTGACGTGTATAAAGTTGACTGAGGACCTGGACACCATCACCCCGAGCTGGTACACCACCTGATACCAACGATACTGTTCATGGTGGTTCAGCCAATCCTTGTCCTCAGGGAAGTACACCAACTCCAACTGTAGTAAAGATTATCTCCTATTAAAGTTAAGGAGCTAAAGGTGAAAACAATGTCAAATAGAAACAAAACAAAACTGGTAGAAATTAATGGAAAAATGAGGAAAAACACGACAAACAAAGGAGTGAAACTACTAGAAAATTATTTTAAACGTTCCTGTTATTCACGAAGATACGAATAACGTGATGTTATTGTTGTTTTAAAAATTATTAAGACCATGCATTACAAACTGATTAACAGACACTCACCAGGCCTTGATTGATAACATATTCAGCCATATACACCAGAAACACAGGGACCATGTACTTCATTAAGGAGGGAAGTAATACCACTTTCTGGGTAAATGATAAAGGTGTTGATTGTTGGCTTGATGGCAACATACTTTCTTCTTCTTCCTCATTAATACTATTATGGTTTGTACAAGGTCTGCGACATCTTGTTCTCTCTGGATGCTGCAGAACCACCCAAAAACTGGAAAAGATATATTAACGATGAACACAAAACAAAGAAATAAAGTGCTTTACTGTAAACAATAAAAAATGTACTTTATATTTCATCATTAAGAAATTACAGATGTTACTTATAGTTTCACACATTCTTATAGCGCGGAGAAACACATATATATTAAGTATTCCACATGCAGATGATGTAGCTTGTAAACTTTTCTCGATGTAAAATCATAAGGACCTTTTTAGTTAACTGATCCACTGACCTGAAGCACATGATGAGAGGCACCACAAGCAGGATCAGGACAGAGGTGCGAGGGGAGAGTCCTGCAGAGGTAAACACAGCGAAGGTCATGGCACCAAACACACCAGCAGCCCCTGTACCAGACGACCACGTGGACACAACATTTCTGGCGACACAAGGCATTTGGTTAAGTCCTAAAATAGATGTAAGTAGAATATTCTTGATAAATTAATAAAGGATCCATAATTACAATAACCTTCCCATCCTGTGTTTACTTACTCGTGGTAGTTAGTAGAGTACGAGAGGAAGGTTGGCTCCCCCAGACCAGCACCAGCAGAAGCACAGATCACACCAAATAGTGCCATGGTCCTGCTGGTCGCTAATCCCACCAGCAGGAAGGAACACGAGCCCAGCAGCACCACCATACTCACACGTGCGCTGGAAATAGTGTTACGGGTCATACCGAGGCTTTAGAACTTTGAACTTGATGGAAATAAGGATGAAACTATTGGATAAACTTTTTTTTTTATCTTTGTCACTTGGAAAGACCCTGGAACTTAGAACTTGGTGAAAATAAGGATGAAACTCTTGAATACATTTT
>JAXIVD010002465.1:57500-59576 GCA_036785275.1 Cancer borealis
GCAGCCACGTTGATGCCACAGGCGTCCACTGTCTCAGGGTTTCAGGGTGACTGTGTGAGTGTATAAGTTTGTGTGTGTGTCGTGTGTGAGGGTGACTCCGCCAGCCTCAGTCAGTGTGTGGAAGTAGCGCGGGGAGGACAGCCGTGTTCTCCCTTACTCTGGTCAATTCGTTTAGATCCATGGAAAGATTCAAGTCCTATTAGTATTAAAGTTAATGTCTATAAATTCCATGGCTGACCATCTACTAGGAACCGGTAATAATGAACTGACAAAACAGCTACAAGAGTGACCACTGCAGGTGACAGCGTGAGAAGAAGCAGATTATCCCAACCTAACCCTTCCCCGTGCCACATATTTAACATACACACGCACACACACCGTGCTATTTATCCTGAACTGCTGTACCGCCTTGTGTAGGTTAAACAACCTTACCACCACTCGTCTTACCTTCATTAATTAACTACAGCCTCCAACTAATATGTTAAAAATGGGGGTTAAGCTCCTGTATCCACGCAGACGAAGCCTCATCCTCAAAATGTTTATGTTCTGCACAGTCCTAGGCTTCGTAGGACTGTGGTACAAAAACGAAGACCCTGAGATCGATAGCCCGTCAGACCTCATGCCTCGGAAGGAGCAGCAGGAAGGTCCTAACCACATCCCTGACCCCGATAAGACCAAATTCCACAACCCTCCTGATCCGATTGACCACCAACTCGATCCTATCCTACCAATCAAGAATAGGATAGAACAGTTACCGGGGGAGGAGGTCGGGATTCCTGCACCAATCCTTCAACCCATCAACTTACAGCCTCCTGTTGATAACAATCATGTCAACTTGCCAAGCGCTATAGATGAGGTTCGGAGGATGAGGGCGAACTTGTGGTTCCTGGAGGATGATAGAAAGGTGGTGAAGGGGTTGGGCGAGGGCGGGAAGTTGGTGAAACTGAGTGGAGAGGAAGGGAAGATAGCTGATGAAGTGATGAAGAAGGAAGCTTTTAATCTTATCCTAAGCGATAAGATTTCAGTCAATCGCACTGTTCCAGATTCAAGAGATCCACTGTGAGTATATATATATATATTTCCTTTGCTTTTTATTTATTTATTAATACCTTAGCCATCAAAAATATGTTGATTCATTCTAATTGATGATGGCATGATGAATGCTAGTTAGAAAAAGACATTAGTTTAATATACCGTAATGGTTTAGCTTAGTTTTATTTTTCAAGTTTTCAGGATATCTTGGTATTTCTATGTAGCAATTAATTATTTGTGCAGTTATTACGTTGGTCAAGGGATTAATTAGTCATTTGCAACTCGTTTCCATATCCTGTTTAAAACGTACCATAGCGCGTCATCAGGCTAGGATGGTGTACGTGTGTATGTGTGATGTTGAAATAATATGAGACAAGATACTTTTATCCAAAAGTTTTTATCTAGATATGTGATTATCTGTACACTTGGTCTCAATTTTCTTAATTATCTGTCTTTTTTTTCTTTCATTCCTACTTTTATTTTAGTTTATTTATTTTTTGAGACGGTTGCTCGGTTTCACTCCCGTTACATAGCCCCCTATATTCAGGTTCTGTTTATGCATTCACATCACACTCCGTACCCCATTCCATGCATATATTTACTCCCTACACATTCTCTCTCTCTCTCTCTCTCTCTCTCTCTCTCTCTCTCTCTCTCTCTCTCTCTCTCTTATCCAGTCTCCATATTTTCTTTCTCTGCCCACGTTTCCCCTGCCCTCCTCCTCCTTCTCTTCCTCTTCTTCCTCCTCCTCCTCCTCCTGCTCCAGCTTGCCCTTCTCCATTTTTTCCCTGCCTCTGGATAAGTTATTTCTGTCCCTTCTTCACTCCTCTTCATTTCCTGCTGCAGTCAAACCTCTTTCCTCTTCTTTGCTCTTCAATCTTGGTCTCCTTCAACTTGTTTCCTTCTTCCTAGATCCTCTTTTCACACCCACTCTGAGTCCGTTTTTTTTTTTTTTTTTTTTTTTTTTTTTTTTTTTTTTTTTACAAAGGTATGGTATTGCTTTATGTATATATATTGTTTTTTTTTTTTTCCTCGTAAATGTTC
>JAXIVD010002466.1:0-59569 GCA_036785275.1 Cancer borealis
CTTGCTCAGATAGGTTAGGTTAGGTTTGATTATGTTTGCTTAGGTTAGGTTGGTTAATTAGGTTTGCTTAAGGTTACTGAAAATATTTTTTTTCTTATTGACTTTGATGGTTTGAATTAATTTCACTTTTTTGTGGCAATTTTTACCTTTGGGAAAAAATGCATTGCATAACAAACATCACATTTATTCAAAACACATAAAAATCTATCAGGACTGGTTCGTCTTCAAAAGACTTTACCTAGGTTAATTTAGAAGCTATCAAATGTTCTCTATGAGCAAGAGTAGGGAGTTGGACGAATTGCAGACATTTTATTTCGTATACAGACTCCATAATGGTGAAGATGTAAAATTATACCCCATAACCTAACCTAACATAACCGTCTGAAACCTTTACAGACGTGTACGACTTCATATTTATATCGATATCGTCGAAGCAGTAGTTATGCAGAAATAACAAACTATTTACTGACAATCATTGTATTTTGTCTTCTCCCAAAAAACCCGCATTCCCACAGGTCCCCAGAATTGTTGGGGGTTGATGAGGATGTTTTATTAGATATGCATTTGCGACGAAAATCAATGTCAAAATCGTTCGAAATGGATAATTTTTTATACGAAAAGTGTGTTATTTACATCCAAGTGCATTGGGAGAGCTAAAAATTTACCAGCCACACAATCACCTACGCTATATCAGTACTCTCACAAGAATTTACGGCTTCTTTTATATCCTCACATCTTCTTGCCACCTAAATACTGTGTTTACTGCGGCTATAATTGCTCCAGACTCTATTATATGTTAATCAGCAAGTTTTTTCTACGGCGATAAAGGTGCCCATGAAGAGGGTGCGCCGCCATGTTGGCTCAATCAGCTGATTATCTCAACACTAAGAAAAAGAAAACACATAGCGACGTCGCTATGTGTCCAATATCGTTCGGTGGGCAAATTCTTCACCCCCCCACCTCGCTCAACGCGGCCAAGAATTAATGTTTATGGTTGGGTGGGGGTATGGGGTTACGTAATAACGGTTATCTCTCTCTCTCTCTCTCTCTCTCTCTCTCTCTCTCTCTCTCTCTCTCTCTCTCTCTCTCTCTGATAGATATATATTAAATGAGAAAGAAAATAGATCATGTTTTTTTTTTTTGTGTGTGTCTGTCTGTTTGTCTGACAGACAGACAAACAGACAGACAGATAGACAGACACACACACACACACACACACAAAAACATGATCTATTTTCTTTCTCATTTAATATATATCTATCAGAGAGAGAGAGAGAGAGAGAGAGAGAGAGAGAGAGAGAGAGAGAGAGAGAGAGAGAGAGAGAGAGAGAGAGAGAGAGAGAGAGACTTAGACAATTTTTCATTCATGGTCACACACACACACACACACACACACACACACACACACACGCACACACACACACATACTATCTATTTTTTTTCTTATTTATAATTTTTATATGAGAGAGAGAGAGAGAGAGAGAGAGAGAGAGAGAGAGAGAGAGAGAGAGAGAGAGAGAGAGAGAGAGAGAGAGAGAGCGAACAATTGGCGGTTGACTGTTACGTAACGTGAGTTTGAGGAGTGGTGGGGTACCCTACCACCCCTCAAATTATCAACGTAGTTAACTTGTCTTTTATCGCGTAAATATTAGTCGTACAGAAAAAATGCACTTATGCTAATTGATGTAATTTTAAAAGTTCTATCAAATCATGTAATTTAATCTAAATTTACGCCAAAAACCTTTTTTTTTTAATGTTTTCATTATTTATAAATTGTTTACATGTTCTGATGGTCCAAAAAAAAAAAAATTTATTTCCTTATTTTAATTATTCGCAGATTTATTGACTTAAACTCCATAGTTTTCGTTTTTACAAAACGAAATGTTAAATACTAGTTTGACAAAAATTATGTTAAATAGTTATTTTCTTACCTTCAAAAGGCCTTTCAACTGGTGTAGTCTGATTTTGAATAACGCTAATAGTTAAGAAAAAAAAAATTTCGATGGTCATTTATCATTGAGTTTCATTTTCAATAGAATGAAAAGAAAGCTTGTTTCATTTAACTTCCCTAATTACTCCTAATCATTTTACGTTAATTTCATAGTTTTCGAGTTATAAGGAAAAAACCTTAACGATTAGTTTGACAGAAAAAATGCACCTATAATCATTTAAATAATTTTAAAAGGCGTATCAGCTAGTGTAGTTATTTTTTTTATTTTACTCACAGGTTATGAAAAAAAAATTTTCCTTCATTATATAAAGAGTAATTTAATTTTTAAATGTTGCAACAAAAAGTTGGATTCCTATTCACTCTTTGTCTATTCGTAGTCATTGTACGTATACCTTATGGTTCTCGAGCTATAATGAGAAAATGAGTTTTGTATTAAAAAATTAACTATGGAAAAAAATATACATGATTTGTACGATATGTACACTATTTTGAGACAAGTTCTATAATTTAATTTGATTTCGTAATATTATCAGATTGTCTTCATTTACCGATATGTTGTAGGGAATATTATAGTGTACATTCCACATCATTGGCCTGCCATATACACCATATATTTTCTGAATTATTCATATATATGTGTTTTATGTGTTGAGTTATCCCTCTTTGCTAGAGGCCAAAGCACTTGGAAATACAGTTTTCTTTGTTAACTTGAAGCGATAACTTAACTATTTTATTATATAATTTCTATGAATAGGCTTCATTCTCGTAAGTATTATTATTATTATCATTATTATAATTATTAACAATCGGTAATTTTTGCATTTTGTTAGAAAATTGCAAAAATATGGAAAAACTAGAAAAAAAAAAAAATTAACGGCTCTCAAAAAAATCTCAAACGGCTCTCGAGAAAGATCCGGCTCTTCTCGTTCATCTGGAAGAACCGACTCGTTCACAAAGCGCCCATCACTAGTCTCAGTCAGGATCCGCGCCCAGGGCCGCGTTCAGCGAGGTGGGGGGGTGAAGAATTTGCCCACCGAACGATATTGGACACATAGCGACGTCGCTATGTGTTTTCTTTTTTTTAGTGTTGAGATAATCAGCTGATTGAGCCAACATGGCGGCGCACCCTCTTCATGGGCACCTTTATCGCCGTAGAAAAAACTTGCTGATTAACATATAATAGAGTCTGGAGCAATTATAGTCGCAGTAAACGCAGTATTTAGGTGGCAAGAAGATGTGAGGAGATAAAAGAAGCCGTAAACTCTTGTAAGAGTAGTGATATAGCGTAGGTGATTGTGTGGCTGGTAAATTTTTAGCTCTCCCAATGCACTTGGATGTAAATAACACACTTTTTGTATAAAAAATGATCCATTTCGAACGATTTTGACATTGATTTTCGTCGCAAATGCATATCTAATAAGACATCCTCATCAACCCCCAACAATTCTGGGGACCTGTGGGAATGCGGGTTTTTTGGGAGAAGACAAAATATAATGATTGTCAGTAAATAGTTTGTTATTTCTGCATAACTACTGCTTCGACGATATCGATATAAATATGAAGTCGTACACGTCTGTAAAGGTTTCAGGCGGTTATGTTAGGTTAGGTTATGGGGTATAATTTTACATCTTCACCATTATGGAGTCTGTATACGAAATAAAATGTCTGCAATTCGTCCAACTCCCTACTCTTGCTCATAGAGAACATTTGATAGCTTCTAAATTAACCTAGGTAAAGTCTTTTGAAGACGAACCAGTCCTGTTTGTTATGCAATGCATTTTTTCCCAAAGGTAAAAATTGCCACAAAAAAGTGAAATTAATTCAAACCATCAAAGTCAATAAGAAAAAAAATATTTTCAGTAACCTTAAGCAAACCTAATTAACCAACCTAACCTAAGCAAACATAATCAAACCTAACCTAACCTATCTGAGCAAGTATCTGAGGTTGAATTTGCAGTGCATTATAAAGATAACGAGATATCGAGTGGGTCATCTTACGAATCTTTACCTGATTTGGTTAAAGAAGGTTAGATTTGGTTAGGTTAGTCTTACTTAGATTTGCTTGGGTTAGATTAGTTTTAATTAGGTTTGCTTAGGTTTACTGAAAAAATTTTTTCTCCTATTGATTTTGATGGTTTCGAATTAATCTGACTTTTTTGTGGCAATTTTTACCTTGAGGAAAAAAATTGCTTGGCATAACAAACATCAGATTAATTAAAAACACATCAAAATCTATCAGAAAAAATTGCTGTCAAAAAAAGACCGGGTCGTCTTACGAATCTTTCCCTAAACCTAACCTAACATAACATAAATTAACCAAAACCCTAACCTACATTGACAAACATCAGAACCTTGTTAAAACGAAACTAAACTACTTTTCAAAGAAATCTCTCTGAAAACATTGAGTATCTCACAAACTAAGAATTTACGACAGAATTTGGATTAAGAAAACATAAAAATGCAACAGGTATTGCAAAAGTACAGCTCTGAATTTTCAGAGCATTCTGATGATGTAAATTAATACTGGTTAGGTTACATTAGGTTGTGGTTAGATTAGGTTTGGCTAGGTACAGTTTGGCTCGGTTAGGTTCGGTTATATAAGCTTTTTATATTTCATTACCCAAAAGTTAGGCATTTTACTTTAGATTATTTTCCTTATTACTTTTCAAAGAGATGTCACAGAAAATAATGAATATCTCACAAACTAAGAATTTGCGACAGAATTTGGAATAAGATCTTATCAAAATGCAACAGGTAATGCAAAAGTACAGCTCTGAATTCTCTAGAGATTCTGATGATATAAATTAATACCGGTTAGGTTACGTTAGGTTATGGTTAGATTAGGTTTGGCTCAGTTAGGTTCCGTTATATAAGCTTTCTTTATTTAATTACCCAAAAGTTAGGCATTTTACTTTTGATATTTTTTTCCTGATTGTCATATTATAGCCTGAATCTAGGTAAATTTCTCGAAGTAAATTGCTAGACAGTAAATTGCTCAAGAAATAATTTCTCAAACTATCAATTGCTCGACAGGAAATTGCTTAAGAAAATAACCTAACCTAACCTAAATAAAAATTTATCCGTTCTTGATTCTAACTTCAATTAATAAAAATTTATTTTTATTTTTATGAGCTATGTTTCATATTGTTTTCTAAGTGGCAATAGTAGGATTACGTGACCCAGAAGATGATCCCAGCATTGTACATCCTTCTTGGCAACTCACCCAGTCTTTTCAGGTGTCCAAACCATCTGAATATTCATATTAAATTATTGTTGTAATTTACTTAAAAAGTAATGTCTTTTTAGGTAAACATGATAGAAAACCAAGAAAATTTATTGACTTGTACAATACAATAGATTATTCTTAGATTATAAACAAACATTCAAGACACAAACCCATATACATCAATGAATAGAAGTATGTAGAAAACTATGTACATACATGTTTGGGAGACTGCACTGTGTAAAAATTTTAAATGAAAGTAGTTGAGGAATAATATGGAGATAACATTAGTGTCTTTTCCCGAGGTTATTACTTACATGTCAGATATAATTAAGGTGTTTCCCTATCAAGTCTGTCATTTTATATCGCCTCTGTCTGTATGTAGACAGTTAGGTACAGTAGGCGTTGTGTTATCAATAGTCAGATTTTAGGGCGTTTCTTGACCATCTGTTGTAAGACCAATTCCTGATTACCGAGATGGCGATATTAAACTGCCTTACTTCATCATATACACGAATGTATTGACTTCACTGTCTTAATTACTTATTCTACAACTTCAAAAGACCTTAGTACATTGTTCCTGGGTGAACCTCAGTCTCTGACAGATCAGAAACTTAGCTTAAACGTCTCCGACAGTGGAAATCTAAAAATCTGTGGCTAAAATGTAAACAAAAAACACAGGGCTCATAGTGTTCCCCAAGGGATCCTTGCAGCCCTAAAACAAGAACAAGAACAAAAAACACTCTACCAGTCTCAGTCCAACCCCGCGTTCGGTAGCGCCTCCCGCATCGATCATGAGCCGAGCTCAGCCAATCACAACGCCGCATTTCGTAGCGATGGCATCGATGTCATCGATATGCATCGCTATGGTCTCAGAGCATGTGCCGAGGGGACTTGGACTGAGACTGGTAGTGTTTTTTGTTCTTGTTCTTGTTTTAGGGCTGCAAGGATCCCTTGGGGAACACTATGAGCCCTGTGTTTTTTGTTTACATTTTAGCCACAGATTCTTAGATTTCCACTGTCGGAGACGTTTAAGCTAATTTTCTGATCTGTCAGAGACTGAGGTTCACCCAGGAACAATGTACTAAGGTCTTTTGAAGTTGTAGAATAAGTAATTAAGACAGTGAAGTCAATATATTCGTGTATATGATGAAGTAAGGCAGTTTAATATCGCCATCTCGGTAATCAGGAATTGGTCTTACAACAGATGGTCAAGAAACGCCCTAAAATCTGACTATTGATAACACAACGCCTACTGTACCTAACTGTCTACATACAGACAGAGGCGATATAAAATGACAGACTTGATAGGGAAACACCTTAATTATATCTGACATGTAAGTAATAACCTCGGGAAAAGACAATAATGTTATCTCCATATTATTCCTCAACTACTTTCATTTAAAATTTTTACACAGTGCAGTCTCCCAAACATGTATGTACATAGTTTTCTACATACTTCTATTCATTGATGTATATGGGTTTGTGTCTTGAATGTTTGTTTATAATCCAAGAATAATCTATTGTATTGTACAAGTCAATAAATTTTCTTGGTTTTCTATCATGTTTACCTAAAAAGACATTACTTTTTAAGTAAATTACAACAATAATTTAATATGAATATTCAGATGGTTTGGATACCTGAAAAGACTGGGTGAGTTGCCAAGAAGGATGTACAATGCTGGGATCATCTTCTGAGTCACGTAATCCTACTATTGCCACTTAGAAAACAATATGAAACATAGCTCATAAAAAAAAAAACTTTTTATTAATTGAAAAGTTAGAATCAAGAACGGATACATTTTTATTTAGGTTAGGTTAGGTTATTTTCTTAAGCAATTTCCTGTCGAGCAATTGAGAGTTTGAGAAATTATTTCTTGAGCAATTTACTGTCGAGCAATTTACTTCGAGAAATTTACCTAGATTCAGGCTATAATATGACAATCAGGAAAAAAATATCAAAAGTAAAATGCCTAACTTTTGGGTAATTAAATAAAGAAAGCTTATATAACGGAACCTAACTGAGCCAAACCGTACCTAGCCAAACCTAATCTAACCATAACCTAACGTAACCTAACCGGTATTAATTTATATCATCAGAATCTCTAGAGAATTCAGAGCTGTACTTTTGCATTACCTGTTGCATTTTGATAAGATCTTATTCCAAATTCTGTCGCAAATTCTTAGTTTGTGAGATATTCATTATTTTCTGTGATATCTCTTTGAAAAGTAATAAGGAAAATAATCTAAAGTAAAATGCCTAACTTTTGGGTAATGAAATATAAAAAGCTTATATAACCGAGCCAAACTGTACCTAGCCAAACCTAATCTAACCACAACCTAATGTAACCTAACCAGTATTAATTTACATCATCAGAATGCTCTGAAAATTCAGAGCTGTACTTTTGCAATACCTGTTGCATTTTTATGTTTTCTTAATCCAAATTCTGTCGTAAATTCTTAGTTTGTGAGATATTCAATGTTTTCAGAGAGATCTCTTCGAAAAGTAAAGTTTCGTTTCGTTTTAACAAGGTTCTGATGTTTGTCAACGTAGGTTAGGGTTTTGGTTAATTTATGTTATGTTAGGTTAGGTTTAGGGAAAGATTCGTAAGACGACCCAGTCTTTTTTTGACAGCAATTTTTTCTGATAGATTTTGATGTGTTTTTAATTAATCTGATGTTTGTTATGCCAAGCAATTTTTTTTCCTCAAGGTAAAAATTGCCACAAAAAAGTCAGATTAATTCGAAACCATCAAAATCAATAGGAGAAAATTTTTTTTCAGTAAACCTAATTAAAACTAATCTAACCCAAGCAAATCTAAGTAAGACTAACCTAACTAAATCTAACCTTCTTTAACCAAATCAGATAAAGATTCGTAAGATGACCCACTCGATATCTTGTTATCTTTATAATGCACTGCAAATTCAACCTCAGATACTTACTCAGATAGGTTAGGTTAGGTTTGATTATGTTTGCTTAGGTTAGGTTGGTTAATTAGGTTTGCTTAAGGTTACTGAAAATATTTTTTTTCTTATTGACTTTGATGGTTTGAATTAATTTCACTTTTTTGTGGCAATTTTTACCTTTGGGAAAAAATGCATTGCATAACAAACATCACATTTATTCAAAACACATAAAAATCTATCAGGACTGGTTCGTCTTCAAAAGACTTTACCTAGGTTAATTTAGAAGCTATCAACTGTTCTCTATAAACAAGAGTAGGGAGTTGGACGAATTGCAGACATTTTATTTCGTATACAGACTCCATAATGGTGAAGATGTAAAATTATACCCCATAACCTAACCTAACATAACCGCCTGAAACCTTTACAGACGTGTTGAGTACACTAGATGTATAGTATGTACGACTTCATATTTATATCGATATCGTCGAAGCAGTAGTTATGCAGAAATAACAAACTATTTACTGACAATCATTGTATTTTGTCTTCTCCCAAAAAACCCGCATTCCCACAGGTCCCCAGAATTGTTGGGGGTTGATGAGGATGTCTTATTAGATATGCATTTGCGACGAAAATCAATGTCAAAATCGTTCGAAATGGATCATTTTTTATACGAAAAGTGTGTTATTTACATCCAAGTGCATTGGGAGAGCTAAAAATTTACCAGCCACACAATCACCTACGCTATATCAGTACTCTCACAAGAGTTTACGGCTTCTTTTATATCCTCACATCTTCTTGCCACCTAAATACTGTGTTTACTGCGGCTATAATTGCTCCAGACTCTATTATATGTTAATCAGCAAGTTTTTTCTACGGCGATAAAGGTGCCCATGAAGAGGGTGCGCCGCCATGTTGGCTCAATCAGCTGATTATCTCAACACTAAAAAAAAGAAAACACATAGCGACGTCGCTATGTGTCCAATATCGTTCGGTGGGCAAATTCTTCACCCCCCCACCTCGCTGAACGCGGCCCAAAAGTCCCCTCGGCACATGCTCTGAGACCATAGTGATGCATATCGATGACATCGATGCCATCGCTACGAAATGCGGCGTTGTGATTGGCTGAGCTCGGCTCATGATCGATGCGGGAGGCGCTACCGAACGCGGGGCAGATCCCAGCGGGTGTGTGCGGTGCTGCGTCCGAGGGCCGATTTCACAGTCGCTTCGTTTTGTTCCGCCCGTTACCAATGAGCAGTGATCTCCATCACCAACAACAAATCCGATTTCACAGTCGTCTTTCGCGGTTTTGTTTTGATGAAACCATACCAGAGATTGGAACCTTTGGTAACGCAGGCTTGTGAGCTGGGGGACCTCCCCAATGGAGCTTAAAGCAATTTTTAGCAAATAAAACAAATTATTATCTCTGTATAGCTATATTATTTCCTAAAATATATGTGAAAAATTATTTAACAATACAGCAACATGTTGGATGGGTATAATGATAATACGAAAAATGTTTAGAAGAATTTGGATGGCGGCGCGAAATCATGTCATCACCTCACCAGCTGATAAGCGTTAAAATTGTCAACCAGACGTACTTACATCTGTTATACCTCCTTGCCGTGATATTCCTGCTATGTATGCTTAGGGCATATGGAATTTGTTACCAAATTAATGGTAAGCGTTAAACAGTGCATGTGTAAGGCGATGAGGAAGAGAAAAATAAGTTTTCGGAAATCAGTATCTCTTATTTACAAACAGTGTCCTCTTATTTACAAGACAAAACTTTATTATTATGCTATATTTCAATGTGTTTTAAATTAACATGAGAACTGTTTTTCGGCAAAATTATCAAACTAAAAATAAATCATGAAACATGACCTAACCTTACGTCCTGAGGGCTTCGCCCGCTGGACCCCCTGATCATTAAAATTCTAATATTACGGTTGTTTCTTAATTTGCTTACCTAGTTCAACTATCTAAATACTCAGAGAGATAAAAGATCTACACGATGAAATAGGTAAGAATGTCTGGAGGATGCTATTTACCGAAATACTGAGAAAAATAGTAGTTGGGTTGATTTATTAATGTTCCAGTTATATCAGGAAACCAGTGAAGGCTTTGAAGAACATTCAAACTAGTAAAATGGGAATAAACTTTTCATAGCTTTTTCCCAGTATTATTATTAGTCTTTTTAGTTCCATTTCTTATCAAAGACCTTTACCTATAAAGTAGAGGAGAATAGGTTAGGTTAGGTTAGAAGTGTGTGTTTGGTTGGGTTAGGTTAGGCAAGCTGGTGATGATGATGATAATGATGAAGGTAATGATGAAGTTGTCAATGCAGGTTGTGACACAAGTGAAAAATGCTGTGGTGGAAACTTGGTTCTAATTTTGTCTTTCTGTACACCATAATATTTTTTTTATGTTGTATATAAAGCTGCCCTGTCCCATGCTATCCCTTGATGCTCCACTAGACCAAAGTCGCAATCAAAGTTACCTAGGTACATTTGAAAGCACTCGAGAGTTGACGAGGAATATGGAGGATCCGTGGAAATTGATCTCTGGACTTACCTCTCCATATGTTTATCATTTTGAGACTTTAGCACTACTCAGATATAACATATATATATATATATATATATATATATATATATATATATATATATATATATATATATTTCCATAATGAAACTGCACACTCAAGTAAAGTTAGGAAAGTAAAGAAACATAAATTATATGAAATAAATATGTTTTGACTTAACCATATTTCAAATATATTATGTATATATATATATATATATATATATATATATATATATATATATATATATATATATATATATATATATATATTATATATTTGAAATATGGTTAAGTCAAAACATATTAATTTCATATAATTTATTTGTTTCTTTATTTTCCTAACTTTACTTGAGTATGCAGTTTCATTATGGAAATATATATATATATATATATATATATATATATATATATATATATATATATATATATATATATTCTTTCCCTTTTACTAATAAAATAAATATTTCCATTTAAAAAATAAATACATCTTTGTCTTAACAAATAAATATTAAATTCAATGCCTTCATAGTGTTCAAATAACAATTACAACTAAAAAAATCAATAAATGAAATAAAACTTAATAGTACATGTAATGCTTCCTTTGTTACAAACAAAATTTAAAAATTTCATTGCCCTTGAAAAAAAAAACTGTGTGTGTTTAGTGTTTTGTTGCATCAATATATTCAACAACTTTGCCACACATAGTAACCACAGCACTGCCTCATTTTCTCTAATGAGGCCCACAAGAGTAATCTTGTTCTCGTAAGTGAGTGGTGTTGCCTTCTCTCGTGGAGTGCTCATTTTTATTTTGTCGCCTGTCTTGAGTGTCTTCCACTCAGCTGATGCAATGTTTACATTTCCCGCTGCTCCGGCATACCCACATTACCGAATCAGAGTTTTTGATCGACACCAGGTTGGGGATTGCCGATACCACCAAAACAACGACTGTGAAATCGGATCGAGGTATTGGTAAGGCCGCTTACCAGATTGGTAAGGCTTGTTGTTAAGCGCGTTATCAGACGACTGTGAAATCGGCCCCGAGTGCCCCCCCCCCCCCCCCCCATTCGGGGGCACTGCGGCCACACGCACACACTCCCGACAACATTCCTGTATATTTTTAAGAATACTGCTTATTTTCTGGGGTAGGTGTAGACTGACTAGATTCCGCCACCACCACACACTGCTTTTTTACAACGAATTCTCCGACGGGCTCTAGTGTTAGCCCGTGTGCTCCCTTCGGGGCCACGATAGCCAACCACCACCACACCACCGGAAACGTGTCAATGTTGTTATGATTTGATCTTTTGAGCTAGATACAGGGACGGGTTAACACACACACACACACACACATACACACACAAACGCCTACACAAATATGAACTGTAGATAATTTATTTCTTATTACGGTTAGTTATAAATAATTTGTGTTCATTAGACAAAAAAAGTTCTCTAAGTTCTCATTATACTCCATGATTATAGGCGTCTTTGCTTCTTCTTGGCAATCAGGTAAGCAGCCAGTATCACGGCAATTTCTTTGATTAAATTTGCATAATTGTCTATGGCTCGGATTGGCGACATGTTGACTGCTTCGAATCCCTGCCTGCACTGGTGGGAACGTAATATAATGTAATGTAATGGGGGGATAGACCGTGGAGTGAAAAGAGTAGATATAGTAAAAGATAAAAGATTGGGTGAAGAAAAGAAAATTATGAGAGTAAGAAAGAGGACGGGCTGACCGTCTTTGCTGTTTATTTTTAATGCTTAGTATACGGGGAATGAGTAAGACACAGGCTAGTACATACTTCCTTTACTGTGATTCAGGGCAGACTGTTTACATAGGATGCTGCCGGCCAGTCCTAAGCCGATGCAGCTCAACATCTCGTACATCCCCCCCCCCCCCCCAAGATATTGACAAGCAATATGAACAAAAAGTGTAATATCTGACACCTAAATGCAATTAGTAAAACGAAATGAACTACCTCAGCCTGGGTCAGTCCAGAACTAAGCAACACAAAACACAAGAAACAAATCCTTCTATCCCACCTCTGACACCAACACACGCACATGCACACACACACGCACGCACCCACGCATACACACACTAAGTGGGCGTATCTGTGACAAAGTCAGACAGCCATCCTGGTCGCTTGACACGTCGCTCCGAGCGTTGGCGCACCAGTGACTCGGATGGCGAGGACAGTGGAGCGTGCAACGGGGGTGAAGGTGTGCTCCCAGCACGAACGGACCGAAAGTGTCTCCGATTACGCAATGAGATGCGGCCACTGCCTTCCAACTTGATTGTGTACTGACGGTGTGATAGAGCCTCCGTGATCACGCCGCGTCTGTCCCAGACGAGTGTGGCCTGGTTCTGGACCCATACACGAGTGCCAGGCAATAGAGCAGTGAGCGTCCTGAGAGCTCCCTGCCGCTCCATGACGTCACGGTGCTGACGGGCCACCGCACGTTCTCTCCCACGGAGCGTCTGCTGCCAATGCTTGTCCATCTTATAGGCCCTGTTCACACGACGCGATTCCAATCGCGCGACTGCAAACGCGCGACTGGATTTACTGTACTAAGCTATGGAGCTGTTCACACGTACTTATGCGATTGCGGTGCGGTTGCGATTCGCCGGCGGGTGGAAATTCCCCTTGCAGTCGCCGCGATTTCAAAGCGATTGCTGGGTATCTGGCAGCACCATTGGCTGTACGCCAGCCAATGAGAGGAGAGATTCCGTTACCATGGCAACCCGGGTACTCGCTCCACGTGGATGAATCCAGTAATGTCTTTCTCGCTGTTTTTTGCGGCGGCGATTCAACAGCCAAACGCATGCTGCCTCCTCGATATCCATCCTGGACCTGACTGCCAGTGCCAGAGCTGAGAGGACACACACACACACACACACACACACACACACACACACACACACACACACACACACACACACACACACACACAAAAAAAAAAAACAAAAAAAAACACCCATCAATCGCAGCGGTTCTGCCGCGGTTGGAAACGCCTCGTGTGAACACTATAGCGATTATCTTGCGATTGCAGTCGCGCGATTGGAATCGCCTCGTGTGAACAGGGCCATAGTGGTGTCGGTGCACCGGTATGCCGTCGCGAAGTTGCCGCCCTGTAGCCAGCTTTGCGGGCGATTTGTTACCTTCCCTCAGAGGTGTATTCAGATACTGCAGCAGAGCCTTGGGAAACTTGTCATTGTTCAGATTGCCTCCAGGGGTGGTATTGTCGCGGAGAAGCCTCTTTGCTGATTTTACCGCTGCCTCCGCCCGGCCGTTTGATTGGGGGAAGTGTGCCGATGACGTCCTCATGGCAACACCCCAGGCTTTCCAAGAATCTGCTCACCTCGTCACTTGTAAGGTTGGTGCCACCATCAGTGGAAATGCTTTCTGGGGCGCCCCACCGTGCAAAATACTGCCGGAGCACTGCTGTAATGCTGCTTGACGTTGCGCCGTTGGGTAAGTGGTCTGTTTCCAGCCAACCTGTGCACCTGTCAGCATATGCCAGGTACACCTGCCCTCCGAGCTGGAATAAATCCACTACTGTGTGCTGGAACGGATACTCAGGTGAGGGTGTCAAGATGAAGGGCTCGGCTGCTTGGGAAGGCGCGTGGACACTGCACGAGTCGCAGGAGTCACGGACATGCTGCAAGTCACCGTCCATGCCGGGCCAGTATACCGCCTGCCTCGCTCGTCGTTGCACGCTGTCAAGGCTCTGGTGACTTGCATGAAGGTTAATCGCCACCCGCTGACGAAGACTCTCCGGAATAACAAGGCGAACAGCTCCCTGGTCGAACGTGTAAGTCACCAGTCCTTGGCAGACAGCTAGCCTGTCCCTCACATCATAGAAGGGGCGCAAACAAGCTAACTCACGGGCCCGGTGTTGATGCCAGTCCCCAACTGACACCTTGGACACCAACAGCTGATACTCTGGATCTTCAGCGGCAACCTGCCGCACTGTGGTGTCGTCTAATATGATGAGCTCGTCTATGGCTAGGGCGCTGACAGTTGCAGCAGCTATGGCTACACCGAGGTCGTCCGATTTTTCGTTGCTCATTATTGCAACGTTTTCGTGTTCTGTTAATCAACTTAAACTTTGGTCACGGGGTTACAGAACACTAACTTCTAAAATGTTTGTCATTAAAAATCTTTCCGTTTTCTATAAATTTAATTAACAAATAATCTTCCCTTGCATCTTTTGTCATATAATAACATCATCCTATCTTCTTGCTTTGACACATACATAATAAAGCACATAAGTAGCTCTTCTAATTTCTTTCCTTGCTCCTTCTGTCATATAATAACATCATCCTATCTTCTTGCTTTGATACATACATAATCAAGCACATAAGTAATTCTTCTAGGAGCTTATAAAAATATTCATAATCATGGAGCCACACATAATTAAAATAATCACGGAGCAATACATTTTAAAGTAAACACGGAGCAATACATTTTAAAGTAAACACGGAGCAATACATTTTAAAGTAATCATGGAGCATTACATAATAAAACACAATCCTACATAAAATCAAATCCTAACACTAACATCCTACGGCTGCTTTTAAGACTGCATCAGAAGAGAGCTTCCACTTACCCCAATATCCCAGCCCCATTGGGAGCTGAGTTGGGTGAACCTCCTCCTAATAAGTCAGGGTGAATCTGCCTTCTAATACAGCCTTTCTTATTTTCAAAATCTTGGCAGTTACCTATTTTCTCCAGTCACAGCGACTGTGAGTTCCTAACTTTCAAAATGTAAGGCTATGTCTCTTAAGCAATTTTCATAAAGTTCTGTCTCTTTCGATTCCATAAAGTTTAGTTCTACAACGGCTGGCACTCAACCGACTTTTCCCTTGTGCCTTTCCTCACCGTTCGTCAAAGACACTTGAAACTTTCTCTTTCTCCCCTCCATGCCCAACATCTGGTTTATGGCTAAGGGGTCCCCCTGGCACCCTCTGTCCTTCTCTGTTTATCTCTGTTTATCCACTGTACAACACAACTTTGTGTGTCGACTCACGACATACCCCCCCTTTTAAAATGCACGCCCTCGTGCACATTAATGATGTGGACAAACTGCTGAAGTTGACGGTGCAGTATTCGGCATCAATTCATGAGACTCTTGGGTGTCTTCCGGTTGCGTGGATAACCGAGAAGCGTGCCAGCAATCACGCGCCCATTTCAGTCCAACAGCTAGTAAGACGAGGAGTGGGGTGACCAACACCGTGATACCCATTCTCGTCCACCCCGGGAGTCCCGCGGCAGCGTCCTGTTGCTTCAATATTGGCTGCAGCTGGTCAATGTAGTCGTTTAGGGGTATAAGATCCAATCTATTACAGCTGGGTAGGGTGACATTAGTAACATTCATGAGAAATCCATGTTCCCATGTTGTGAAGGGGAGAGACAGAGAGAAAGGGTATGGCTTGCTATCTACTGGTTGCATAAATCCATCCTTGCAAATATATGATAAAAATAGGTGGAAACTCCTAAACAATTTGTGTTTTACACAGTTAGAGACAGATTGTTTTTCAATAAACAAATCTAATTCACAAAAATCAGTATATTTGTTATAACTGGTCCCATTGGTGGACAAATCAATAAATCATCATATTTCCTACATACATTAAAATCATCCATCAAAAAAGAATAAGTTCTTGACTCACTAATAACCAAATAATGCTTTGATATATAATGTAACAATAAAGCATCAGTATGTGGAATAGGATATGGTAAATAATCCATTTTAAGATATCAAAAGTGTCAATGGGATCACCTCTGAGGGGAATAAGTAAGTAGAAACTCAAACCATCTAATGCAGTCTTATATACAATACGAATAGCAGCTCTATGTAAACCTAAAAATTCTAGTTCATGAGGGAACAATAAACCAATGATCTTAACAGAAATATCATCTAATAATTTCAATAACATAGTGTTAGTTACAATGTGAGGAGAAATATGGTTTTCCAACATGGTCTGTAACCCAATTCTTAAATTCATATGATACTCAGACATAACACATAGCTAGTTGTACATGTAGAAAAGTTTCTAATATAAGTACTTCTTGATTTGATTCAGTTGTTGTATTATTTAATTTATTAAATATTTTTCAGTCATACTCGTAGTCGTTTCCAGCTTATCTAATGCTTGGTGTACATTTCGTTAAATCACCTAGAGTAACATTCAAATAAGAGAGTGTACATTGCGGACTCTTCTTTCTTCTTCCGTAAATTGATTAAGAGATTGCAATTTCTCGTTAATATGATTTATTTGGTCTTGTGTTGCTGTACCAAAATGAGCATTTGCAATTTATCCAATAATATTTACAACACCTCTTGTATGTCTATTTCTCTTGGAATCATTTAAGTTATAACCTAAAATATGGATTAAGTAATCAATTACAGCCAAATGTAACTGCTTAAACTTCGAATCAAATCCAAAATACGTCAAATAATTAAATCACTTCGCATAATTAAATCACTTGTAAAATAATTATTTTTTACACTATCAAAATTGCGACTAATATTGATTGTAAGGTTTTCAGCTCTTTTAATGGGTTGAGTGATATCATCAATACTTATTTTAAAAGAAATATAATAATAAATTACTAATATACATTTTTATGTATATTCTATAGGTTCTTTATCCTCCTCAATTGAATTTTCTAATGCACCCTCCATTGAATTATTTACTGCATTATCCACTGAATTATCATCTGTATCCTTAGAAAAAATGGAAATAGATCTACGGGTTGAAGGCTTATTCTTGTCTCTTGTTACACCATTGTCATGTATGGGATATACTCCCTTCACATTAGGATTTAAATGTGGTGTAATAAAATCTTCATGTATAACATGTACTCTATCTATACGTAATGTCTTTATATCGCCGGATCTAATATTTCTTTCTTTTATTACTACATCACTCACTTCTTCTAACACTCTGAATAGACCATTGTAGGCTGGTTGTAGTTTAGACGGTAACCCTTTTCTTGGCACTTGTCCTACATATATTCTGTCTCCTATTTCAAATATTATTGTCTTTGCTCTCATATTTTTTCTTTGTAACATTCTTAAGCTTCCTCTAAATATAGTTGGCTTCTTGCATAAACTCTATTAGCTTTATTTGCCATTTCCTGTTTATAATCATCAATATTATACCATGTTTTCTCTTCTTTCATAATTTCAAAAGGGAAACAAGGTTCCCTAAGATACATTAAGAAAAATGGACTGTCTCGGAGGCTTCTATGAAATGCCGTGTTATAGGCAAAAATAGCTATAGGGAGCATTGTTTCTCAAATATTAACATTATCCTGCACTAAAGTGCGTAATATCTTCAATACAGTACCATTTCTCTATTACGCCATTTGTTTGTGGAAGGTATGGAGTGGTTGTTATATGTTTCATTTGCAACAACTTAGCTACTCCTTTTCATATTTCATTAACAAATTCTTTACTTTGGTCTGCAACCAAGGTCTTAGTTACTCCATGCTTACATACCACTAACTCAAAAAATACTTGAGCTACTTCCACAACTGTCCGTTTTAATCGGTTCAGCAATCAAATATCTTGTAAGCACATCAATCAATATTATACAATATTTATATATTTTTTTATGAATTTACTATGGGCCCAAATAAATTCATGTGTACACATTCAAAAGGCATAAGTATATCCGGATAACTTTTGAGTGGTGCTGGAGCGTCCCCCAGGTCGCTTAAAGCGATTATATAGACATGCTTTGCAATAATTCTCAACATCCTTTTTCATACCGTACCAGTATGAAAACTTTTGACATCTTGCTAATGTAACTTGCACACCCCCATGCCCTGCAGGTAGCATAGAATGTGCCAGTTTCAAAGCTTGATGTTTATAAAAATTAGGCATTACAATCTGTCTAGTCAATTCACCATAATTATTTTTACTCGATCTATATAAAAATATTATTATCCACAATCATTTCTTCTAAATTCAATTTTCCAATTTTCTTTTTGTGCTTACTTAACTCTTTCTTAATTGTGTCGACATCATAACCTTCCTTTAATAATTGTTGCAATTATCCATAATACTCATCTTTATCTTGTAATCTCATAATAATTGTCTCAATAATCCATAATACTCTTTTTCATCTCGTAATCTCATAATAATTGTTTCAATAATTCATAATGCTCATTTTCATCTTGTAATCACATAATAATTGTTTCAATAATTCATAATACTCATCTTCATCTCGTAATCTCACAATAATTGTTTCAATAATTCAAAATATTCATATTCATCTCGTAATCTCACAATAATTATTCTAGATTCCATTCTAGATACATATCTGCTTTTTTTTTTTCTGTTACTACACATATATTTTCATTTTCTAATAACTCATTAATATCATCATTACCTTCTAGGCTATCCTTGTGATGCCTTAACAGTCAGCTACCTTATTTTCCTTACCGGGGATATAATATCCACTTTAATATCATATTCAGCTACTAATAATTGCCATCTAGCAATTTTACTGTTCGCATTAGAGGTATATAATAAGCATACCAAGGGTCGGTGATCAGTGTGAACCAATATAAGAAATCTTAGACATAATGTCCTGTTTATTTTTAGACCATACACAAATACTAGTGCTTCTTCTTTCAAAAGTACTATAATCATTCTCAGCCTTATTTATTTTTCTGCCAAAAACGTAAGTGGTCTCAGATTATCATATTCATCCCTTTGTCGTAGAACACCATCAATTGCAATATTAGAAGCATCCGTGGTAACAAAATGTTTTTTCAAAACCAGGAAAAAAAGTGTTATTTGCTCTGACAATACTCTTTTGAGTTTAACAAATGCTTGTTTAGTTTCATTATTCCATTTTATGTATTTATATATATATATTTTTTTTTTCTTTCGTCCTGTGACCTTCTGTAAGTTTATTTAAGAGAGCTGCCATCCCAGCATAATCTTGTATGAATTTTCTATAGTTAGTCACCCCCAGAATGACTATAATTCTTTTACTGTTTTGGGTGTGGACATCTTATTTACTGCTTCTATTATATTTGGCTGAGGTTTTAATCCCTCTGCGGAGATGATATGTCCTAAATATTTTACACTTGTAAAGAAAGTGCATTTCATTAAATTTACTTTTAATTTTGATTCCTGGAGTCTAAGGAATATCCTTTCAAGATTTTCTATATTAACCATCAAATCTGTACCTTGAATTATAATGTCATCTAAGTATACACGTGTATATGGCCTGTCAAGCCTATTAATACTTGATTTATTATTCTACAGAACGACATTGGGCTATCTTTCAAACCCATTGGCAAGACATTATGTTCGTATAACCCTTCAGGTGTTACAAAGGCAGTTAAGGCTTTACTGTCTTCTGTAAGAGGAATTTGATGAAAACCTTGCTTTAAATCTAAACATGACAATATTTTTCCCTTACCTAAGTTATGAAGAATATTATTTATGTTAGGTAGGGGGTATAAATCATTCATTACATGAATATTTAAATTCCTGAAATCTATACAAAGCCTTAATTTTACATCCTTTTTTATTACTGGTACCAAAGGTGACTGAAAAGACGATCTTGAAGGTCTTATTATTCCATGTTTTTCCATTATTTTAATTTGTTCTTTTACCTTTTCATGGTAACAAACTGGAACAGGGTATGGTTTTCTAGGTTTAGGGGTTGACTCTAGTTTGATAGTATGATAATAAAATGGAATTACACTTGGAGAATCATCATCGTTTGCAAAGACTGATGGATATTTCATAATAAGTCACTTTAGGATCTTGTTTCCATTACTGTTTACAGGAAACATGTCATATATTGTCTGAAAAAGACATTTTTGTTGTTCCTCCTTAATTTTTTCTGTTATGGTATTCACATTATAACACTGATCAACTGGCAAATATTCTTTATTAAATGGCTGAACAAATCCTAAGGTTCTCCTTGGTTCTCGCTCAATTTTCTCATTAGTCACATTCATATACTGTATAATGAATCTAAATTTTTTTATTTTCTCTATCAGATTCTAATTTCTCTATCCCCGGACATAATATGTGAGATCCAGCATTTCCTACTACTGGCTCAAAATAGCTATATCATAATCCACTAGACAGGTCTCTAGTACAATAAAACTTATATTTTCTCAAAAATAGTTGTATAATAATCCACTAAACTGGTTTCCAGTTCTATAAAACTTATATTTTCTCCTTCTAATACTGTTGCATCTGCTACTAAACACTTGCATTTAGTATTCTCTATAATCTCTTTTCGTGGCGTTTTTATTTTCTTTCGGTATATGCAGTGTATGTTCTAATGGTATTTCAACTGTATTTAATTATTTCTTTCAATATAGAGCTTCAGTGGGTTAGTCTGAAATTTCACATCGTACCTTTTCATAAAATGCCAGCCTAATATCAATTGTGAAGTTAATTCTCTTTCTTCATTAATAATTAATTCATGAATATAATTTCTTCCTCCTATTTCTAGTGTTAATCTTGTTTTTCCTGCAGTGTTCATAACATTTCCACTTGCGTTACGGATTGTGGTTAAATCTTGAATTATTTTAATTTCTCCTAATGCTCTCGCTAATTCAGCTCCTATTATAGACTCCTGCTCTAGTATCAATTAATGCTAATTGCTCCTTACCAATTTTATCTCCTAATTTCTCTTAAATAAATACGTGGCCTGATTTTTCATTCACCGCTCCTATAACTACCATAGATGAATCGGCACCTAAAATTATGACCAAATCGATGACATCTGAGGCTCGACAGTGTTGTGTGTCGTGACTGATTATCTCACATCTCTGACAATAAGTCTCATTTCTTCCTGTTGGTATCTGATAGACAGGCGTTTCCTGTGAGGTGATGGAATTTACTGGAATATCCTTACTCATTTCTTTCCTTATTGCAACATCCGTAAGCTGAGGGCTTGGATGTGAGGCTACATATTTTAATGCCTTTTTATAGACAGTCAAAGGAATTTTCATATCAGCTTCTGTTAAAATGTTTGAGAAGTCTTTGGGTAATGCATTTATAATAATGGAAACAAACATATCACTATAAACTTCCTTGCCTGTAGGCTTAAGTGATTCTAACTGTTTAACAATGCCTTCAATTCTGATGTAGAGTTCAGTTAATGTCTCTTTCGGTCTACAAGTAACAGATGACAACTCGTGCATAAGGCTTGGTTCACTGCCTCCACAAAGTACGGTGATCCGATAATCTTATTAAAACTCCTCCTTTCATTATCTGTAATTTCCTCTACAATATCATCCTTACTAAAATAGGTGCTGGTGCTGCCAAGTGATTGTGTTTGAGCCATTTCTCTTAGGTTTTATTGCAACACAAAATCAAAAGTTAATGTGGTTTTATTCTCTGAACCTCAATATATATTTTTTCTTCATAACTGCTTGGTTTTAACAATCCAGGATTAATGCGTCTCATATAAGTCACAAAGAATCATACAATTTCAAACTAGGTTGAAATTGCAAAGAAATTTTTTTTTCTTTTTGTCTTCAATTTCACGATTGCTTGCAATCTATTAATCCATCTAACAATTTATACAATGTTACAAAATCAATCTAACAACTTATGCAATGTTGCAATTTCTGCAATGTTGCAGTTTCTGCAGTGTTGCAATTTCGGCACTGTTGCAATTCCTGCAATGTTGCCATTCCTGCAATGTTGCAATTTCTGCACAGTTGCAATGTTACAATATAATCAATGTTGCACTATATGCAATGCTGCAATATAATCAATGTTACAATATATTCAATGTTGCAATATCATCAATGTTGCAATAAATCCCACCGCTGCCACCAATTTCGTTGCTCATTATTGCAACGTTTTCGTGTTCACGGGGTTACAGAACACTAACTTCTAAAATGTTTGTCATTAAAAATCTTTCCGTTTTCTATAAATTTAATTAACAAATAATCTTCCCTTGCACCTTTTGTCATATAATAACATCATCCTATCTTCTTGCTTTGACACATACATAATAAAGCACATAAGTAGCTCTTCTAATTTCTTTCCTTGCTCCTTCTGTCATATAATAATATCATCCTATCTTCTTGCTTTGATACATACATAATCAAGCACATAAGTAATTCTTCTAGGAGCTTATAAAAATATTCATAATCATGGAGCCACACATAGTAAAAATAATCACGGAGCAATACATTTTAAAGTAAACACGGAGCAATACATTTTAAAGTAAACACGGAGCAATACATTTTAAAGTAATCACGGAGCATTACATAATAAAACACAATCCTACATAAAATCAAATCCTAACACTAACATCCTACGGCTGCTTTTAAGACTGCATTAGAAGAGAGCTTCCACTTACCCCAATATCCCAGCCCCATTGGGAGCTGAGTTGGGTGAACCTCCTCCTAGTAAGTCAGGGTGAATCTGCCTTCTAATACAGCCTTTCTTATTTTCAAAATCTTGGCAGTTACCTATTTTCTCCAGTCACAGCGACTGTGAGTTCCTAACTTTCAAAATGTAAGGCTATGTCTCTTAAGCAATTTTCATAAAGTTCTGTCTCTTTCGATTCCATAAAGTTTAGTTCTACAACGGCTGGCACTCAACCGACTTTTCCCTTGTGCCTTTCCTCACCGTTCGTCAAAGACACTTGAAACTTTCTCTTTCTTCCCTCCATGCCCAACATCTGGTTTATGACTAAGGGGTCCCCCTGGCACCCTCTGTCCTTCTCTGTTTATCTCTGTTTATCCACTGTACAACACAACTTTGTGTGTCGACTCACGACAGATTGTTCCTCATCCGTGGCATCAGGCTCCCCAAGCACTGGATAGCGGGACAGGAAGTCAGCAGCACAGTTACGTCTTACTTGCAGGTATTTAACTTGAAGCTTGTACTGTAGCGTCTTTTCCTTCAAAGAGAAGAGCCTTGGGTTGATTATGTCCTTCAATGCTCTGTCGCCCATGAGTTTCACCAGCGGCCTATGGTCGGTGATGACCACCAGGTTTGGGCAGCCGAGTAGGAAGAGGCGCGCCTTGCGGAGACACCAGGCCACTGCCAGGGCTTCACCCTCAATCGGGGCATAACCTGTCTCTGCGGCTGTTAAGTGACGGATGGCACAGAGTGCAAGGCGCCACACACTCTTGCAGCAGAACAGAGCGTCATTTGCTGGGCATGAGCAGTACTGTTGGAGTACCACAAAACCGACACCTACTTTACTGAAGTCAGTGATGGCAATAGTTGGTTTGTCCTTATCGTAGAAGGTTAAGCCATCCTTTGCCAGCTTGCATATGATCTCCTTGGCTTCTAGGAATTTCTGCTACAATTGCGTGTCCCAATAGACGTTCTTGCCCTGTGGTTTGCAGAGTAATTCTCTGAACGGCTCCATGACAGGTACTGTGGCAAGGAACGGCGCCAGCTGATTTACAAAACCATGCCACGAGCGAATGTTTGTTAGCAAGGGTGCCTTGGGCATGTTGAACTTCTGAATGGCAGCCAGTCGCTCATCTGTGGGTTTGTAGGAATCCCATCCTATGTGGAAGCCCACGAAGTCAGTCTCCCTCCTGCCGAACTTGAATTGTTCTGGTTTGAGTGTGACGCCCTTCCTTGCGCACGTCTCCAGGTACTCGTAGGTATGCCAGAACGAGTCCTCCACACTGGTGTCGTAGAGCAGCGTGTCATCAATACACTTCAGTTTTCTTGTGACTCCCGCACAGTGACCCATGGGTGTCCTTAGATACCGGTAACGGCCCCAAGGGGTGATAAAGGTGGTGAGCCTCCTGCTTGACTCTTCCAGCTCCACCTGATGGAAACCCCAGTGAGCGTCAGCTGTTGTTTTGTACACGTGGCGAGGAATGCTGGAGACCATGTCGAATGGCGTGCGAGTGTGATGGTCTCCCTATGGCAGGCTGTTGGTAATCAATGGTGCGTCGTGGCTGGCCAGACTTTTTGGCGACCACCACCATCCTGGAGCACCACTCTGTCGCCTCGCCTACTGGTACAGGCTCAATCACTCCTCTTGCTACATCCTCATCCTGCTGCCGCTTCACCTCAGCTTCCCAGTGCCTTGGAACGGGCGCTGGCGTGTGACAGGCATAGGGCTTCGCACCTTCAATCAGGTGGAGTTGATGAGGCTTACCAGCCATCACAGGTAAGGGGTTCCGGCTGGTGTTGAAGGTTGATGATGAAAAATGGCGAAGGAGCCACTCCTCTAACTGCGGCACACTTTCCTCCAACGGGGTGAAAGGAACCACGTCAGGCCTAGGGGGAATGTTGTCTGCTGGTGCCGGCCTGTTACTGTTGCTGTCCTGCGTGACGATCGCTGCGGTGGGAGGATGGTGAGGGAAGTCGCTGTGCACCAGCCCCAACTGTTTGCATGCCTCTAGTGAGATGTAGAAGCGGCTTGCTGACTCCACAAAGAACACCTCTTGAGTTCTGGAGCGGCCACAGTACTGCACACTGCATGTGGCAAAACCTAAAGGCTGAAGGAGCATGTTTGCTACGTCACGCAGGCCGCCTCGGCGTTTCAGCAGTGAGTGTGGGATGCCGAGGGCGCCCATCAGCTTCGGTCCAGCCACACACCTGTGCACCCGTGTCTGGCACCACCTGGGTACATATCGGCTTGCTTGACCCATGCGCATAGCGTACTGTCACGGCGATGCTGGTTTGTTGCGTTACCTTGCCAGTAGCCGCTACCACAATACCTGACGCCTCCACGGCCTCTGCTGCTGCCGCCTGCTTCCTCTGTCTGCACATTACTGCTAAATGTCCAGTCGTGCTGCAGCTGTGACACACTAACTTTTCAGCAGGGCAAGCCGACTTTTTAGGGAGGTGTGTGCGGCCACAATTACCACATTTGCGGGGCTTGTCTAGGTGGCGAGTGTTGGTCGGCGCGGCCTCAGGCACCCAGCCGCTGTCTCATACGTCTGGCAGCGGGTCTGTGGCCGCCGCCACGGCACCTTCGCGGGCAACGCTTCCCTTCCCGCCATAACCCATACTAGCGTCCTTATGGGCCGCCTCAAACGCATTGCAGTAACTAAGCAGCGAGTCCACGTCACTGAATGACGCAAACTTGCGGAACACTTTCTCTCTTAACACCACAGAGTACAGACTCGACATTAACTTTCGCAGTAAGACGTAATCCGTGAGATTACCATCACAATTAGGGCACTGAAATTCACAGTCCGCCGCACACTGTGCCGAGCGCACAAAGTACTCACTTATAGATTCGTCGGATAGTTGGTTGATGGCAAAGAACCTGCACCATTCCGCAGCTTGATTAGTCGCCGGGAGCGCAAGGCGACCGACTGTATCCAAGGCTTCCACTGCTGACAGCCCTTGCCATTCCGCCACGGTGAACTTTGCATCCAAAGCGCGCTGCAAGGCTGGGGTGCAGTAGAGGCGTATATGCAGCACTGCCTCTTCTCGTCCCCATCCGTTGAGCTCCAGCCAGCATTCCATAGATCTCCTCCAAGATCTGAATGCTGCCGTAGACATGACAGCCTCACACTTCTCAGGCGCGGCCGACGCAGTTGGTCTGGGCGGAAGGCGCTGACCAGGTGGGAGAGGCATCATCTGTCTCTGCAGGGTAACAATGGCTTGAGTTTGCGCCGTCAGCAGTTGTTGAGCCTGCTCAAGAGCCGTAGGTGCCTGCTGAGGTCGGCGGCTAGACCGTGGTGTAGCGGGGAAGTACGGGCGTCGGGATCCCATGGTTCTAGAGTCACTCACTGCGCCATATACGGGGAATAAGTAAGACACAGGCTACTACACATTTCCTTTACTGTGACTCATGGGCCGGCAGACTGTTTACATAGGATGCTGCCGGCCAGTTCTAAGCCGATGCAGCCCAACATCTCGTACACTTAGTTAACAAATTTTTGTCAGGCGTCTATGTATGTATAGGTTGTATATTTATTCCGTTCAGTTTTTTGTATGATGTTTTGAACCAGCCATGATCTCTGTCATGTTGGTATTCGCGTGTTGCATGTAAGTATAATGATTCTTGTAATGTGTTTTCAATTTTTTATTTTATTTTGTTACCTCTTTTATGAAGTGTGATGTTTATTGGCTCTATATTGGATCGCAGGTGAAGTTCTTTTATAGTTGTAGTGTATGGATAATAGTCGTTGAATGCAAAACGAATGGCTTTATTTTGAATTCTTTGTAATGAAAGTATATGTGTTTTGAAGAGTGCGTTTAGTTTGTATGTAGGGTATGTTAGTATAGGTAGTACCATAGACTACACTATACTTGACTGGACACTCGAAATCTGACCTTTTGCAAACCGGTCCTACAGCAGATTTTTAGAAAAATAAAATAAAATACTTAGAAATAAGATAGGAACCTCAAATAAAAAGCAAACACTTCAGAGTGATGTAGAGAATATGTTTATGAGAAATAAAAACAAATTAGTCAACGTACGTCATCAGTGGGCGACAATTATTAAATCCTAAGAAACCAAGAAAAACACAAAATTTGCAATAATTTCCAGAAATATTGGAATTTCAATCTGAAAACACTTACATGCATAGCCCATGTAGTCTATATTAATATGCAATACCATAGAATACACCATACGTGACTGTGCACTCGAAATCGGGTCTTTCGCAAATGTGTCCTGAGGCGATTTTTTGTTTGTTTTATTTAAATAAAATACTTAAAATCATCATAGAAACCTCAAGCAAAAAGCAAACACCTCAGAGTGATGTGAAGAATATGTTTATAAGCAACAAAAACAAATTAGTCAACATACGTCATCGGTGGGCGACAATTATTAAATCCTGACACCAATAAAAAACACCAAATTTGCAATAATTTCCAGGAATATTAGAATTTCAATCTGAAAACACTTACATGCATAGCCCATGTAGTTTATATTAATATGCAATACCATAGAATACACCATACGTGACTGTGCACTCGAAATCGGGTCTTTCGTAAATGTGTCCTGAGGCGATTTTTTGTTTGTTTTATTTGAATAAAATACTTGAAATCATCATAGAAACCTCAAACAAAAAGCAAACAACTCAGAGTGATGTGAAGTATATGTTTATGAGCAACAAAAAAAAATTAGTCAACATACGTCATCAGTGGGCGACAATTATTAAATCCTAAGACACCAATAAAAACACCATATTTGCAATAATTTCCAGAAATATTGAAATTTTAAACTGAAAACGCATACATACATAGCCAATGTAATCCATACTAATATACATGCATGCTTGAAATAAGAATTGAAACTATTTCCAAATATTCTGTTTGTTTTCTACGTTTTCACTGAGCATGGCAGGATACACAACACCTTAGTGTTGAGAGTAATTGTAAAATATAACCAAAACTTGAACACAACACCTTAAGTCACTCGTAATCAATTCACTCATACTCATACTTCACTCATACTTTCATATACCCATAAATAACATCAAGAAGAAAAAAATTTAACATGCCTAATCAACTTACGATGTTTGCTGAGTGTCATCGAGAGAGCGTTTCTCAGAGACTGTGTAAAATAACTCCATTGTAATTCCTTATTGGTGATGGTCTCTAGTCAGCTTGTTGGTTTCATTGCCTCCTCCTCCTCTTCTATCTAGCAATGTTCTTTCCAATGATCTTATCACCATACATCACTTTCCCGGCGTACGTGCTTTTCCTTTTATCCTGCCATGCTCAGTGAAAACGTAGAAAACAAACAAAATATTTGGAAATAGTTTCAAATCTTATTTCAAGCATGATTCAGAGTATACAATAGAAGCTGATGAAGCTACGGTCACACTAGGTTTTGCTAACGCTAGCCTGGCTTCCGTTTTTTCTGGATTTACAGCGATACGACTACCAGTCTGGTCACACACGTAGAAGAACTAACCTTGTGGAATCAGTTGATCATAACAACAACACAAGCCGTTATGGAGGAAGCACTTCTCTTCTTCTTCTTCTGCTCATGAACATTTTCCATGAGACTTATAATTGCGTCATGGGACCAATGAATTGAACTATTTATGTTGTTGACCTTTGTAAAGGATTGTTTTGGTCTTCTTCTTCTTGTGACCTCTTTCGCTTTTTGCCTTTCGCGCCACGAATTGTTATGAAAAATTAATTCCCAAGCCGATATAACGATTATATGACATTTGATCACAATCAAATCATATTCAGGAATGGTTATTTCACAATATGTGATGTTTTATTTCAGAAATTATTGCGAATTTGCCAGATTTTTTTGCTATAAACAATATGCTTTATACACAACTCCCACACGATTTTTCACTCAAACTTGTAATCTTTATGTTAATTTCCTATTTGCAAAAGTTGTAAAATCATTTTTTATGTTCAGCCATGGTTCAGCAATCATTACTGATTGTAAAGACATGAAATACAATGTCTTAAGTAGAATATGAACTGATAATATGAAGTATTATCTGTCATCACTCATAGCAGCGGAATCTATAGGACCGAAATGTAATATCGTCTGTCAGCGATTGTCGCGAGTGTCCAGTCAAGTATGGTGTAGTCTATGGTAGTACACATGCTTTTACTAAGTGTAATTTTATGTTTGTGTCTAATTTATCAAATCGTCTAAGTGTATTTAGTGCAAGTGCGGCTTTATTTGATATGTTAGCAACAAGTTTGCTGAAGCCATGTATGCCTAGTTTTAACCCTAGTATGTTTGCTTTATTAGAGTAAGGAATTACCCAGTGGGCACAACATGCATAATTCACGTGGAAAAAACGTGGATCTGACACATAGAAAAGTCACGTGAATCTAGTTAATTTTGCAAGAAGATTTCACGTGGATGTGACATGGGTCAATTCTCACGTATAACATATGTCACTTTCACGTGTACTTCACGTGAATTTTGGGTGGTGTACTCCTCATGTTGATTTAGATGTCACTTTCACGTGAATTTTGGATGGTGTACTCCACATGTTGATTTAGATGTCACCTCCACGTGAATTTTGGGTGGTGTACTCCACATGCTGCTTTAATGTGTTTTTTTCAATGCAAATATTGCACACTACATATTATAGGCCTATTAAAAATGAACAGGTTTAATGTTGAGCACCAAAAGATTTATTTTTCTAAATATACATTACTGTAAATATTCACATGATTTGTAAAGGAAAACACTAAGGAATTGGCAATATTAAGAAAACAAAATTAGTATATATATATATATATATATATATATATATATATATATATATATATATATATATATATATATATATATATATATATATATATATATAGCTATATATATATAATGAAGAAGTTATTCAACATGCTGACTTTATAATGCAAAATAATGTGAATGGGGCTGAACAAGCTCATTAGATACATACAAAGTACGGTAAATGAGTTGAGACAATGGATAGAAATAATTGGAAGCGTATCATTGACTCTAACCTTCTAAGATATTGTGGAAAAAATCTGACGTTAAAGAAAAGTGATGATGAAACCACTACCACATAAACAAAAGCAATACCTCACATCACAACCTGACAGCCCCACCCTGGACACACACAAACCTCTCAACAGACAACTTGATTAAGAAAATTAATATTTTGAAGCTTTGCTAAGTTGTAGATAAAACCAACTAGTAGAAAGCATATTGTAGGGGTTTTACTGTATTCAGCAAAGTATGAAAAAGCTATATTTTTCAGCTACAGGGTACAGTATCAGAGGTGGGTGAAGAAGATTAATTAATACTCCATGTTCTGTTAGGGTTTAGGTTTAAATAATGATGAATAATTTACTGTGCTGTCTTGAAGCAAACTTGTAAAGGATTTAATCAACTATTTCCTTAATTTTTGGGGCATTGCGCAGTTTAGTTGCAATTATATTAGTTAATTCAGATGCATCAGAATCTTAAAATTTTGTAAGCACACTATCTCTGATGAGAGTAAACATCTTTGTTTTTTTAAAGGAAACTTTGGACCTTTGACCATACATATTAAACTGACACATAAGGCTTTTAGTCATAAAAATGCACAATAACTTCGATACCATATCCTTCTTACTCATACCACCAATGCGAATACATTTAGTACTCATTTCTTGAAAATAGGTGGGATTTTCCAATTCCTCTTCTACACTCTGAAGTTCTTCTATGGTGTTACTCCTTGGTATCCTTAAGTCTACACCACTATCACTAAATGAGCTAACACAGCTGACAGATTCATATCTCTCAATTCTTCCTTTATATCTCTATTGTCTTCCCTTATATCTAGCAGTAGTTGGAGTACACGTTTCCGGAACTCTGTGGGGAAAATACTCTGTTATTGATAATTGAATGAGGAGCTAGAGAGGAATATGTGGATTAATCCAAATTCATTTAGCATTTTCAGACGCCTCATTCTCTCCAAATTCATCTCACCCCCTACCACTACCTCATATCTACCTGTTGGCACATCAACCCTCTACAACATATGAAAATCATACACTTTTACTACCCTCCTTTATCATTGCCGTTTGCACTTAGTAGTTAAATTTGGTGATATTCACCAAAAGATACAATCCTTAAGAAATCATTATATACTTTAGTATGATGATGAGAGTAATGCAGATACAAAACATGCATGGAAAAATGTTGGACTGGCAAGTCTGTAACTCATTAGTTCTACAATATCCAATCGCTATAATAACATGTTTACAATAGTAGTGATATATTATGTGCAGGGTAGGAAGGCAGTGGGTGAGTTGGGAAGTGTTGTGCAAGGAAGAAGTATGAGTATGGAGGTAAAGAGAGATCTGAGGAATAGTATACTTTGACCTAGTTTGACATACGGAAGTGAGGTATGGAAGTGGAATGAAGCTGAACAGACAAAGATAAGAGCAGTGGAGATAAAATACCTAAGAGCAGTATCTGGGGTAACAATACCAGGTAGGATGAGAAATGAGGAAGCATATGAGAGATGTGTAATGGCAGAGAAGGGTTCCAAACATAAATTCGTATATAAAAACTTCGTATGGCAATAATTCATAGGATAAAGTTCGTTTGCCGTCAGGATAAAGTACGTAGAGTATAAAGTTCGTCGTGTCAAAATTTCGTAATGTATATAAATCGTAATGGAAAAAAATATTGTAAGGTTAAATGTTTGTTGGCCAATGTTCATTAGAAAAATGTTCGTGCGCATTAGGTTAGGTCGTTACGAACATCTGCGTACGAATTTTAACGTACAAACTTTTTTGTACATACTTTTTTCAAACGAAATTTATCCCTTACGAACATTTGCTTACGAACAATTGCGTACGAGTTTTATGCATACAAACTATTTCCATATGTACTTTGGTCCTACAACTGGCAGAGAGGGCAGAGGGAGTGAGTATGGAGTGGTGGAATAGATGAAAAAGAATACATTGAGATGTTATGGACATGTGAAAAGAATGCCAGAGGATAGAAAGATAAAAAAGGTATATCAAAGCAGTGTGGATGGGGGATTTGGTAGAGGTAGGCCTTCCATAGCTTGGGCAGGGAGGATGGAACAGTATTTGAGGGAAAGAGTAGGAGGGGGAGGAAGGATAATAGAACAGAAGAGGCAAAAAGAGCATATAGTGATAGGGCAGTTTGGAGACTCTTTTGTTACAGCCACCGTCTCAGTTGGGAGCTCCCTGTGGGAGCAAGGTGGCATAGATAAGATAAGATAATAATAATGGCCCTAACAAAAGAAAGAAAAGAAAAGAAAAGAAAAGAAGATACATACTATTTTCATCCATGGAGAAGCTGTGATGCTCTGGTTCTAACTGTACTTGGAGGCATTCATCCTCGTCAGTGCTGCTGTAGGGGCTGCGATGGGTATGGTATTCATGCCTTGTGCTGCTGGAGGGACTGCGATGGGTATGGTGTTAATGCCTTGTGCTGCTGGAGGGGCTGCGATAGGTATGGTGTTCATGCCTTGTGCTGCTGTAGGGGCTGCGATGGGCATGGTGTTCATGCCTGTTATGTAGGTCCTGGCTGTCATGATGTTTTTGCTGGTAAGGACTGTCATGTCAGTTGATGTTTCAAAGATTAAGAAAATGAGTGTTATCTGAAAGTAGACAAAACCATACCGTTAGTTTCTAACAAGTAAGACACAAAACAAATACACATACACAAATACATTATAGCACAAAGAAAAGTAAGAAAGAAAAGAACAATAACTTTATGGAATTACTAGTACAAGGAAGTGCAGATCCTCTATAGTTCATGCTACTGTATAAGAGAGGGTTTCGATGATAATTATTTCCTACTCCATGAATTGTGAGTACCTTAACGGAGGTCTTTCAACGTGGATAAATGCAACACCATGCATGTTGGACACAAAAATCAGCAGGCAGAGTACCACTTGAAAGGGACAACGCTGAACAAGTTCTCACAGAAGAAAGATTTGGGCATTACAATGTCTAACAACCTAAAATCCTCAGCTCATGTTGCATTGATCACTGCAAAAGTCAACAGTAGAGTTGGGATAATCAAAAGGAACTTCTCTGTACTCAGCAAAAATATTGGTACCATTATACCTCTCCCTGGTTCGCCCAATTCTGGATTATAGTGATCAGTCCTGGTCGCCAAACCTAATACGTGATATCCAGTCACACTAAATAAATATCTATGGGAATAAAAAACATATATAGCTTGCAGCGTGAGGCCGACACGAATAATAAATGGGATAAAACTGTTATGTGGATGATTAATCCGCCTTAAGGGACTTTCATTGATTATACACATTCAAGGGGAAGATAACTGGATATATTATCACACTGGATAACTAAAGATTAATTAAGCATAATAAGAGATAACTAGAGAATAATATCAACACAGACCTGTTGTGGAGGGGAGATGGACGTTTTCTGATCCTGAGACAAGGCTCAAGGCGGGAAGCAACAGCTCGTCCTTTGGTGTGACTTACTAGAACATAAGAACATAAGAAATGAAGAGACTGCAAGAGGCCAGTTAATGACCTACACGAGGCAGTTCCTTATCCCCCACCCTTGGACTAATCCAATATTTAGTCATCCCACCTGTCATCCCTATTCATACTCTCATCCAACCGTCTTTTAAAGCTACCTATTGACTCAGCACTTACTACGTGTCTATCCAGCCTATTCCAATCGTTCACGACTCTGTTTGTGAACCAATATCTACCTATGTCTGTCCTGAATCTAAGTTTTTATAGCTTGTACCCATTTCCACGTGTCCCATCCTGACTATTAAATTCAAAAACCTGATCAATGTTTCCCTTATTAATTCCTTTTACCCATTTGAAAACCTCAATCATATCCCCTCTTGCCCTCCTTCTCTCTAGGGAGTGGAGATTAAGACGTTTTAACCTATCTTTGTAGGCTAAATTTCTCAGCCCTTGAATCATCTTGGTCATTCTTCTCTGAACTACCTCCAAGGAGCCTATATCCTTCCTATAATAAGGAGAACAAAATTGAGCTGCATAATCTAGGTGGGGTCTGACTAACGCTAAATACAACCTCAGAATGACCTCAGAACTCCTATTTGTCACACACCTACTAATAAATCCCAGTATCTTGTTAGCCCTATTTCTAGCTATAATACACTGTTCCCTGGGGCGCAAGTCACTGCTTATTTGAACTCCTAAGTCTCTCACACTATATGACCTTCCTAAGGTAGTGCCATTTAATGTGTAGTCTACAGACCTATTTCCTTTACCTACGCTCATAATACTACACTTGTTAATATTAAACTGCATCTGCCATTTCTCTGACCACTCGTACAGCCTATTTAAGTCATCCTGCAGCATCCTAGCATCGTCTAAATTCTTTACCGGTCTTCCTATCTTTGTGTCATCGGCAAATTTACTGATATCACTATTTATTCCTGTCTCTAAGTCATTTATATAAATTATGAATAACAATGGTCCTAGTACTGATCGCTGTGGTACCCCACTAGTGACATTACCCCATTCTGATTTCTTCCCATTGATTTGTACCCTCTGTTCCCCACCAGTAAGCCATCCCCTAATCCATTCTAGTACCTTCCCACCTATGCCGTGAGCCTTAACTTTACTTAATAGTCTCCTATGGGGTACTCTGTCAAAGGCTTTACTGAAGTCCAAATAAACTATATCATACTCGTCCCCCTTATCTATTGTTTCAAATACTTTCCTATAGAAGGATAATAAATTTGTGAGGCATGACTTCCCCTTGCTAAAACCATTTTGACTGTCTAATTAGCTTGTGTTCATCTAAATGTTTCCTAATTGCTCTTGCTATGATAGCTTCTAACATCTTGCCTACCACTGATGTTAAACTAATTGGGCGGTAGTTACTACTTTCTGCCTTATCTCCTTTCTTGAGTATAGGAACTACATTTGCCTGCCTCCATAGCCTAGGAACTACTCCTGTGTCTAATGATTCTCTAAAAATCATTGCAATAGGTTCAACGAGTTCTTCTCTATATTCCCTAAGAATCCTCGGAAAAATGTCGTCCGGCCCTGGAGATTTAGTTTTTTTAAGTCTATCTATTTCCTTGCTAACTACTTTCCTACTTATGGCTATTTCGCTTAATTTTTCATCCTCTTGTCCTCTAAAGATCTGTACTGGCTCCAGTTCCCTACCCGACTCTTCTTGAGAAAATACGGACAAGAAGTATTTATTTAATTCCTTACTAATATCCTCACCATTTCCTATCAAGCTGCCACTAGGATTTTCTTCACATTCTATTAATCTAGTTACTGATTGTTCAGATATAATATTGTTGTTAGCTTATACAGAATTAATTATGGTGGAGAAAAAGTGTTATTAGTTTAGTTAGTAAATTTGGTCTCAATTACTACATTAACTAGAATCTGACTAACTGCTAACTCAAAGGGAGATTAGCGCGAGAGAATCCGGATAGCTAAGGCGGATTGAGACTGCTGGCGCGTCTCTTATTAAAAAAACGTGATGAAAGGAAAGCTATCTGGTTTAATTACTATAAGGTATGGAGATCGACTTTAACTTGAAATACATACTAATTAGGCGAATATAAAAGAAATCATTTTCTTTCATAAAAAACTGGGTAATATTTTACAGGACTCTTAAATTTTGGGCATTACATTCACAGAGGTAGTCATAATGCATAGAAGTCATAAAAAGGTGTAGTTAGTGCGGGATGAAAACGTTAAGTAAATAAGATGACTGTGTTGTGTACCTTGTGCAGAGTACAAGTAGTAGAGACTAAGTGTATTAATGACAATTTCACGTCACAATATTTAACTGACGTCACAGCGGTACCCAATGAAAGACGCTCCCCCACCATTCCACCCTCAGTTCAGGTTCTACCTTCCCACAGTCAACAACACGTCAGCTGCTTCGCTTCTCCCTGGTTGAAGTTTGCCTGGGAAGCTTTCTCCTATACAGTCCTAAGTTGACTGTGGGTGAAATATATCTGGATCTACGGATGCATTTACTGTCATATGTATTATTTACTATGCAGTTTGGAGCTGTGGGTTGGTTCCTACCGCCCTAGAGACAACATATGGTGTTTATCTGACTTCGCTTCTCCCTGGTTGAAGTTTGCCTGGGAAGCTTTCTCTTATACAGTCCTAAGTTGACTGTGGGTGAAATATATCTGGATCTACGGATGCATTTACTGCCATATGTATTATTTACTATGCAGTTTGGAGCTGTGGGTTGGTTCCTACCGCCCTAGGAGACAACATATGATGTTTATCTGACCCTCTCTGTCTCTCTGGTTGCGCAGTTTAACGTCGCCACCCAGGTGTGAGGCGTCCCTCTTCTTCGTCCTCGAATAGCAAGAAGCGTGGGAGCTTGGAGAAGGACGACTTAGATAAGTTTGCTAAGAGGAGTCGGTCTTTGGTAGATATTTCCACACTCCCTCCTCCAGCTTGCGCTTCTCCGCCTTCACGTGTTAGGCTGAGCGCTCTCCCGTGCCTGGAGAGGGTGTTAGTAACTTGTATATCTGTGTCCATTACTGCTGCACTATTACGGTGACACTGCTGCACCATTACGATGGCACTCTGCAACTTTGAGGAGTGCCATGCTTCCATCCAGACCATCTTTGCTGTCACTTAGCCTGTCACTGAGATGTGTTCTACCATCCTGCATAATGACTAAAACTTGAACGTTATACAAATAACAAATATAAACATGAAAATAATAGTAAATTTACAATGTTACACCCGCCGAGCCCGACATTGTTCTTGTGTTGCTTGATTCAGACTTTCCAACTTCACTTTTTATCTAACTTAACCTAACCTATAAAAATGTAACCTAACGGTGAGGGTTAGGTCGGCTTCCGTGGTCAGTTGTTAACACAATAAAGAGATACTTATTCTCTGAGTGCTACAACCTTGATGACATGACTGTTCGTGATTCATATGCTCTTTGATAAAATCATATGTGAACGGTCCTGCAGAGCGCCATTGGCTGAGTGGGACCTGTTATATAACGACAACAAGTAACAAGTAAGTAACAATTTACATCTGATGAACGAAGTCATTGTGACAGAAAAGCAATAGATGAGTGTGTTATATGTGCAAAACACACCCTTTAACGTCCAGATGACCTTCATAATGAGACGGGTGTAACACTGTAATAACACCTAAGTAACTTGTGCTAGTGAGGGAAAATGATGTGTTAGATACACTCAAAAGTGATTCCCAAAGTGACCTGACCTGGGAATGGAAGCAGCTGTTGCTTTCTTGCCATATTAGTACCTTGGCAAGTGCTACTTCCAGTTCCGGCCTTTTTTAGGCCAGCAGCCTCCCCAGGAGAGGGGATGCATGGGCCGAAGCTGCAGTAACCTGTCCAGTGAGTTCCGGGTTTCCTCCTTTAGTTAATACACCTGATAACTTTAGAGGTTGTAAGATTTTCTCTGCTAACCTACTGTGGGGGTCTCATGCAGGATCCTTGGATTCATGATGTGGTGAAGGGAAAATTTCTAGAATTTGTGTCCATACCTTTTCAGACTGTGCCTCCACGTCCTCTCGCCCTGTCTCGGGCGGATGATCAGACCCTGAACGATGCCTTATATCAGTTCCTAAAACAGTCAATAGTGGAGCTTTGTTTACCTGAAGATCACGGTTTTGTTTCCCATCATAAAGCCGGTTCGGGCCGGCGAGGGTTATTCTAAACTTGATGGACCTTAATGTTCATGTGCCTTATATTCTTTTTTTTTTTAAGATGGACACTCTGAAGGATGTGATTCCTTTAATCCTCCCTAACTGTTTTTTTGTTACAGTTGATTTCAAGGACATCTATTATTCAGTTTATGTTAGGCCTGAGGATAGGAAGTGGCTTCAGTTTTGGTGGAAGGGCTGCGCTTTTAAATTTACTTGTCTCCCTCAGGGGTTATCTTCTGCTCCTCGCACCTTTACAAAGTTACTGAAACCTGTCCTCTCCCACCTTCGGTCCCTTGGAATAGTTGTGGTTTGTTATTTAGATGACTGTCTTTTTATTGCTTCATCGGTAGAGGCCTCGCGGGCCCAGGTAGGCTATGCCTTGCACTTCTTTAATTCTCTGGGTCTCACCATCAATGTGCGGAAGTCGGTCCTGGAGCCTACCCAGAGGGTTACATTCCTTAATGTGGTTCTTGACTCTGTTTCCTTGACTTTGCCCTCCTGTAGGAGAGAGTGCATCAGGGAAAAAGGTTTGCTCCTCTTCAACAGAGATATCACCTTACAAGACTTGTCCTCTTTTATCGGTTTAGCGGTGGCTTCTGGCCCTGCTGTAGAGTTAGCTCCTCTCCGTTATAGATACCTGGAGATTATTCGTATCAGGGATCTCTCGGTCCTATGGCAATTATAATTCCTGCGTTGTTTGAAATGCTCATGCCCGAGAATTAGTCACTTGGTGAGTGACTAATGTAGTTTTTCAGGAGAGATCGCTCCGCTCTTCTTCTCCAACATGTTAGCTGTTTACAGATGCCTGCCTGACTGGCTGGGATGCTTCGATGGGGGACTTTACAACTGGAGGTCACTGGGCCCACAAGGAGCTGGATCATTTAAACTCTTTGGAGTTAAGGGCCATACTGTTGGGCTTGCAGTCACTTTGTCGGGATAAGAATGGCTCATATTAGGCTTCGCTCTGACAACACCATTGCGGTTGCATGGCTTGATCGTTGTGGTAGCACACGACCTACACTTCATGCTTTTACAGAACAGTTTTTTGAGTGGGCTGCTTCTAGGAATATTATTTTGTTGGCACAGCATGTACAGGGTTTATACAATGTGACAGCAGACACAGAGTCTAGGGTCAGTAGGATGGATGGTGAGAGGATGTTACAGCCGTGTATTTTCAGGATGGTTTGTCAGCGTTTTTATACTCCTGATATCAATCTTTTTGCTACACAGATAAATGCTCAGTTATCTGACTATGTTTCTTGGAGGCCAGACCCAACTGCTATGTCCATTATTACCTTTACCTTGGATTGGGGTGGGAAGAGTTTATATGCTTTCCACTTTTCAGTGTGATATCCAGGGCTCTCCAGAAACTGCAGGACTACGGGGCGACGGCGCTGATGATTCTCCCACTGTGGCCAACTCAGGTGTGGTTTCCGGCGGCCCTTCAAATATTGGCAGCCGATCCAGTCTTGCTTCCACGCTGTCCTCTGCTTTTTCCGCAACAGCTAACTCTTGCACACCCTCGGGTTCGGGGGTTGGTCTTGACAGCGATGATGCTCTCCGGGCAGCGTTCACACGTCGAGGCCTTTCAACAGAGGTTGCCCTGTTTATCCTTCGGTCCTGGAGATCTAGCACTAAGGCTCAATATGGGCCGCGTATCAACAATTGGCTGTCTTTTTGCCTCGGCAGGGAAGTAGATCCGTTTCTACCACCTGTGTATGTCCTTCTGGACTATCTTTTGTCAGAATTTAAACGGGGGACAGGCCATGGGTACAGCTCTATGAACACTATCCGGTCTGGCATCTCTGCAGTTGCTACTTTTGATGGACGTCCTGCGGGACAACATCCTTTAGTTTCCCGTTTCATGACTTGGGATCCTCAGCTAGTTCTGGATTAATATCTGCAGTCTGGGTCCCACGGAGGATTTGTCCTTTCCTCAGTTATCCATAAAATTGGTCGTTCTTATGTTCTTGTTGTCTGGTCAACGTGGCCAGACCTTGCTTTTGCTGGACACAAGAAATTTGTTTGTCTCTGAGACTCAGGTTGTTTTTGGGATTGGCGATCTGGTGAAAACTTCCCGTCCTGGGGTCCTTCTGTCAAAGGTGGTCTTTGAGGCTTACCCGCATGACAACTGCTTATTCGTTGTGCACACCATTGAGCATTATCTTGATAGGACAACGACCTTTCGAGGAGCGCTTACGGGGTTTTTCTTGACGACACGACCTCCAGTACGGTTGGCCTCTCGTGATACTTTGCGTCGTTGGGTGAGAGATGTGATGGGGGCTGCTGGCATTGACCTTACTAGATTTTCTCCCCATTCGACTAGATTTGCATCGTCCAGCAAGGCGGCCCTGGTTTTGCCGTTATTCACGAATGTCTCCACCATTGGTTGGGCCAGGGAGTCGACCTTTACGCAACACTACCGGAAGCCCATCGCTCAGCATGGACAGTTTGCGAGGGCAATTTTGTCATATAATGTTTGGCCTTTTCCTCTGCTCAGGGTTTAATGTGAGGGTTCTTTGACCCCATTTTTGTTGGTGATGGGTGATTTTTCTTTCCATGTTCCTGTGGGACTGTGTTTCACTATTTTTTTGATAATTGTTAATGTTTTCTATCTTCTGAATTACAGTGTTGTGCTTTACTTTGTTCCTATGGATTTTCTTTTTCACGGCTCCATACTGACCCTTTTTCTGAAATTTGTGTGATTTGGTAGGTTTTAGGAACCTCTCTAAAGCTCTCATTGGGTACCGCTGTGACGTCAATTAAATATTGTGACGTGAAATTGTAAGATTAAACGAGTACTTACCAAGTATGAAGTTTGATCGTAATTTCACGAACATTTAACGACGTCACAGTGGTGCACAATGCCCTCCCTCCCTGCCCTATCTATTCACGGAGCTCACTTTGGGGCATGGGCTCTCAGCGGTAGTTGGTGGCTGCTTCCTAAAACCTACTCTCTAAACGGACTGATGGTGGAATGGTGGAGGAGCGTCTCTCATTGTGCACCACTGTGACGTCGTTAAATGTTCGTGAAATTACGATCAAACTTCATACTTGGTAAGTACTCGTTTAATCTTACAATTTCAATTCAAACTAATAAGGAGTGCAATAAGTTAGTAACAAAAGAGTAAGTCGGATGATTAGTAGGCATGTGGGCTGCGGTGGGAAACAGGAAGATATGAATCTATTCTACATATTGGTATAAGATTGGACCCCCTGGTGTGGTGTAAGGCTGACTTGAAAGAGAAGATGGATTCTAGGGCAACTACCTCGTCGGGGATTGAGTTCTATAGAGTGACACATCTTAATGAGGAGAATCTCCTTCTGGCCTCAAAGGAACTGTGGGTGTGAAAAAGTATTCTTCTTCTTCGATCTTCAGTATTTTAGGGGGCTGGTTAGGCTATGGGACCACGGCTGTGCAACTTGCTTGAGGCATATGTTTAAGAGACAATTTGGCCCTCGGGGGAGATATGAGACCCTGCCTGATGGCGAAGAGTTCTGCACCTAGGATGGAAATGGTAGGATGGAACTTCCATTTAGTGGTAGTGCACGTGGAGGGAAGGAAGGTAAATTGCTGCACTGGTGGAAGAAGAGATGTGAGAGGCCTCTGTGAACATAAAGAAGGTGTTTTTGTACTTAGTGGAGAGAAGTGATAGGAATAGAGCCTTACTCTGGTGAGAACAGTGACAGTCCTCCAGACTCCTGTGGCTGACCGATGCACTGTTCACCTGACTCCAGTTCCCGCGTTCAAAACCATCAGTTCCAATAATGAAAACTAATATTTTATTATGAGAGTAGTTTCCCACCAAGTTATGGAACATAATAGCAATATATAGTACATTTACTTATAAATATTTAAAAAAAATTATTGTTATTAACGTTTGCAATATAACTCGAGGCCGCCATCATGTTATTTCACGTGGATAACACATAACACAATAATTAATTCATGTGAATTTATCACCTAAATATACTCATGTAAAAGACGTTAATATGGCGTGAATTTTTCGGCTAGTTTTCTGCACACGTGTATGCACGTCTATTTCACATGGATAACACAACCATTTATTCCTGTGAATTTGTCATCTAGATACACACATGTAAAAGACGTGAACATGACGTGATTTTTTTGACTAGTTTTCTGCAGACGTGTATGCACGTCTATTTCACATGGATAACACAAACATTTATTCATGTGAATTTGTCATCTAAATATACACATGTAAAAGACGTGAACATGACGTGATTTTTTCGACTAGTTTACTGCACACGTGTATGCACGTCTATTTCACATAGATAACACAGCCATTTATTCATGTGAATTTGTCATCTAAATATACATATGTAAAAGACGTGAACATGACGTGATTTTTTCGACTAGTTTTCTGCACACGTGTATCCACATCTATTTCACGTGGATAACACAACCATTTATTCATGTGAATTTGTCATCTAAAAAAATACGTGTCGTAGACGTGAATTTCTGGTGAATTCACGTGTTCACGAGTTTTCACCAGATTTACACGTAGAAACAACGTGAAAATCTTCATCTGTGCCCATTGAGTAAGTTTCCTTCTATATTAACAGGGGTTGTCTTTTTTAATGCAATAGGTAGAATTGTGAATTTAGTTGTGTTAGTTTTAATTTTCCATTTAAGTTCGTTTTTATTTATGTGAGAAATTTGCTTTTCTATTTTCCTGGTTAACATGTTTCTTGATTTACCTGCTTGTGTTACTATCTGTGTGATGTCATCTGCATATTGTATGTTTGTTCCATCTGTAATTGGTGGAGGTATGTCATATGTGTAGATGGTGTAAAGTGTTGGAGATAAACTGCTTCCTTGTGGTACTCCGCTATATAGTGGAAATGGAGGACCTTCGTAGTTATTTAATGTGATAGATGCTGTCCTGTTGTCAAGGAAACTGTTAAGTATTTTTGCTAGGATGGGGGATAAATGTATATTTTGTATTTTATACTTAAGTCCTTTAATCCATACCTTGTCAAAAGCCTTGGCCACGTCTCTTAAAACTATACAGCATTATTTTTTGTCTGTTAGAGCTGTGGCTAAGGTTTTTGTTATAGTAGCAAGAGCTGTTTCTGTTGATCTTTGTTTTCTGAAACCGTGCTGTGATGTTGGTAGTGTGTTGTTTATTTCTAAATGGGTTCTAACTCTTAAGTTGATTATTTTTTCAAATATTTTACCAGGAACTTCTAATAATGATATTGGTGGGTAATTATTCGGGTCTGTGGAAGGTTTATTGGGTTTGGGTATAAGCTTAATTTTGGCGTGTTTGAATATGATTGGGAAATAACCCATAGATAGTGAGATATTAAGTAGTTTTGTGTAGATACCTAGTACATCGTCTGGTAGTTTTTGTAGTATGAATTTATTTATTTTTGTATGTCCTGGTGTGTTGTTTTTTAGTCGTTTTATGAAGTTTTTTTTATGTCTTGTAGTGTTGTTTCAGAAGTGAAGTAGTTGTCAGTGTTCAGATTGTCTGGGTTTGCTTGGTGATAGAAAGATATTTCCAGTTTATTTTTGTTTATGTAGTTGTCAATCATTCTTTCATTATCCTGATCAAATTGGAGGTTTTCTGTAGGGCTTATTTTAAATACATTTCTCCATATTTCTCCATATTTGGATTCAGCTCATAGGAATTCTGAAGTGTATAGTACTCCGCCTCCTCAAGTGGTAAGTGCTGCAACTCCTGACCCAAGTATCAGCAAAGAAGTTAGTGTGGAGCCTGCCCCTGTGGCCGCTGCTATAAATGCTAAATGTTTCTTTTGTGGTCCTCCAAGGCATCCGCGCACAAGGTGTCCCGCACGTGAAGCAATGTGCCATAAATGTCAGAAGGAAGGTCATTTTGCCAAAGTATGTCGAGCTAAGCCGTCAACAACAGCTAGTGCATATACGGACTTTGGTAACAATGTAACACTAGCAACAATTACTTCTGCAGCTAACCCAAGTTCACTCTCAAAGGCAGTTGTAAAAGTCTTTATCAAAGGAGTAGAGGTGGACGGACTTGTTGACAGTGGCAGCTCTGAGAGCTTCATCCACCCGGACCTAGTTAAGCGCCACTCATTGACTGTCTATTATTCATCGGGCGCTGTTTCCATGGCATCAACATTGTGCCAGTGTATTATGTCACATAAACAATTACATATTCACACATAACACTAGGTACATTTATATAAAAGTAGCTACTGACAACACCAACCGTTGCCATGACGACTGCCCGTCGGGCAGAGTCGAGTGTGAGGCCCCCAGGCAACCAGTGAGCGAGCGGCTTTCACGCACGCAAAATCTACGCTACTCTCTCTCCTGGATCATTACTCCAATAAACTTCATTCTGTGTGACGGGTTGTTTGCCTAACCCCAGAGGACTAATACACATGGTGGCACCCTAACACATATGTTGGCAACTCAGGTTCAAAACCCACGAACCAAGAAGAATAAGACGAGTTAGCAGCTGGCCTCGTGGTGGCGTCACCTAGACCTCATGCTCCGACCACCACATCATCGTCGCTGTATTCTCCTCTCTTCGCCTCATGCACTGCTGTGTAATGGTTGCTCCTGACTCACTCATCACTTCACTGACCACTACATTGTAGGTCAGCAAACTAACATCACATCTCCTGGATCCTGGACGCCTTCGCCCTGCTTCAAGACTTCAAGACGTCTTCTTTCGGTTGGCTCTTCACTGAAGCTCACCGTGTTCATCGCTGCAACCTGTGGCTACATGTCAACACAACAAGTGTACTCTGCGCCGTGTCTGGCTGCAGTGTCAGGTTTCTTCGGCGGCTCAATTAGCACCGCCTGTGATGGTGATAGCTCAGTGTTAACTTCATGCCGCCGTTTCTTTGGGTAACAGGTTCCAGAGAAAATTGTAAGTACTCTTACAGTTATCAGTAAACTTTTCACAGTGCTTTGTGACCCAGATTTTTTTTCCTGTGATTTTTTTAAATATTTTTTCTGGGCACTTATTCTTTTTGTGTCAGCCATTATTGGGAGTTTGGCGCGCATTCGCCTTCCTCCTCGCAGTGTTGTGTTGTGATTGGTTGACGTCACTGACGTCACCCCTCAAACCTAGCCACCATTGGCTGTTGTCGTTCTGACGTCACTCCTTGCCAGAGTGAGTGATTGGCGGCCGCTAGGCTAGCGTTCTCTCGTGACCTTACGTCATAAATACAGACACACTCTCATTGGCTGTTGACACATTTGCCTGTGAAATTATTTACATTTTTGTGTGTGGATAAACTTGCCGCATACTTGCTAGTGTATCACCTCTATTTTTTGTGTTTGATTCTAAGCACTTCACCTTTTGTGTGTACTTATTAGTTTGTTTGTTTTTCCACATTTCTACATATATGTTTGAAGTGTTTCCACAAACAAAACACATTGTATACACATAATTATATGAGTGTTAACATCTACATGATACTCACTCATACATCGGTGATACATTACGCACAAACAAACAACAAACTCAAAACTGAACACAAACAAGATAAGTTAGTCATAAACATTGAATATACAAAAACATAGAAATTACCATTTTCTTTAAGTGATTTTAAGGGTCCCTTGTCGGTAAAGTTCTAGTTTACGCCCATACTCTCCCCTCACCCCCCCAACAAGCTTGGGGACCTGATGGGAATGCGGGGTTTCGGGTGGGGTAAATGAAATGCGTCGCAAATGCGTATTTTTTGCGTAAAGGGGGTGAAATAGTCTGCCAAAAGTCTACGGAAGTCTCACTGCAGGTTTCGTAAAACACTACCATTTCAACTCCTATCCTATTCTGGGGACCTGGTGGGAATGCGGGGTTTCGGGTGGGGTACATGAATGTGTCGCAAATGCGTATTTTTTGCGTAAAGGGGGTGAAATAGTCTGCCATAAGTCTACGGAAGTCTCAATGCAGGTTTCGTAAAGCACTACCATTTCAACTCCTAACCTATCCTATTCTATCCTATCCTATCCTATCCAATCCTGTCCTAACATATCCTAACATATCCTAACCTATCCTAACCTAACCTATCCTAACCTAACCTATCCTAACCTAACCTATCCTAACCTATCCTATCCTAACCTAACCTATCCTATCCTATCCTATCCTAACTGTAGTAACATCATATAAGTACTTACATATTTTCCTAGTGACGCCAAGATGGCCCTGCTGCTTCAGAAACGTTGTTGTCGTCGTCATCAGAAGACTCGTCACTGAAGGAGGGAACCGGTGCTCCTCCAATACTTTGCGGTGTACTTTGCAACTGTTGTGGTGGGTAGAGGCGGGTAACTTGCTTTAAAAAATTATGTACCTCTCTGCCTCCCTCACTACTACGCAGGAAGAGGTAGCGGCTTATGTATTGGCGTAAAAAGGTGCTTTTAATTCCAGGACGCCTCACCCACTCTTTAATATCTCTCCACAGTCGTTCAATGTTTTGTGTGTGAACCTCTGAATGACTTGGATCCAAAAAGTTTTCCGAGTGATTAATCACTTTGTGAATGTAATTTTCTTTGGAGAGGTTCCAATACGCCCTCCAACTGTCACTCACTATCACTGAGCCTGGTAAAACGTATCTCTTTATTATTGGGATAAGCGTAGCGGAGTCACGTTTCACACTGCAAGGCTCAACTAGCGGTACCACGACACACTGCTTAGAGTCACGCTCGATCGCACCAAACAGCCATGTTTGGCCCAGCAATCGGCCACGCTCATATTTCCGCTTCACAATGAGTGTTTCGTCAATTTCCACAGTCTTACCAACTCCACCAATTGGTTGTTGATTTGCGAACCAAAATTCGGTCACCTCGCTGCAGAAACTGCGCCAATCAACTGCAGTCTGTCGTGATATTTCAATATTGGCTCTAACTTGACTGTGGGAAAAATACTTCCTGACCCACAAGCTTATGAAGCATAACACTTGCCATGGCTTTAAATGTGTTTTTTTTTTCTCCAAAAATGTGCCTTTATAGTCACTTACGGCGAAATTGCACAGGCGCCGTTTCTTCGTCTTTGGAACAACATATGATCCTGTACAACGCCACTGTTTTCTGTCTTCACGAAAGATACACTCGCGGCCACACCTTTCACACGTTACGTGACTCGGTAACACACCATGGCTGCGAAAGAATTTCAAAGAATGTTCGTCATCTTTGTAGACTTTGCTACCCAATTCGTACTCAGTAAGGGAACATCCAGCACAGAGGGAAGCCATAGCTAGACTAACCAACAAACCCAAGGTTATTCCCAAGAAAGTATTGGGGTTTCATGAGTAAGTTCGAACCAGCATTCTCATGCAAACCCTCTTCTTCTTCTTCTCATCTATACACCATAATCCTCCTATCCCCCTACGTATTATGACGCTAGTATTACCATCTAGTAATATAACTACACTCTCTTTGCCGTGCAGTGCACGTTCACATTGGGTGGGGAGGAGAGATTTAGTTTAATTTTAAAATATTACCAAAAGGTGATAAATACCGACAGCCCCAAGTGATTCAGAGGTTCACACACAAAACATTGAACGACTGTCGAGAGATATTAAAGAGTGGATGAGGCGTCCTGGAATTAAAAGCATCTTTTTACGCCAATACATAAGCCGCTACCTCTTCCTGCGTAGTAGTGAGGGAGGCAGAGAAGTACATAATTTCTTAAAGCAAGTTACACGCCTCTACCCACCATAACAGTTGCAGAGTACACCGCAAGGTATTGGATGAACACCGGTTCCCTCCTTCAATGACGAGTCTTCTGATGACGAAGACGACAATGTTTCTGAAGCAGCAGGGCCATCTTGGCGTCACTAGGAAAATATGTAAGTACTTATATGATGTTACTACAGTTAAGTTAGGTTAGGATAGGATAGGTTAGGATAGGTTAGGTTAGGATAGGTTAGGTAGGATAGGATAGGATAGGATAGGTTAGGTTGAAATGGTAGTGCTTTACGGAACCTGCAGTGAGACTTCCGTAGACTTTTGGCAGACTATTTCACCCCCTTTACGCAAAAAATACGCATTTGCGACACATTTCATGTACCCCACCCGAAACCCCGCATTCCCACCAGGTCCCCAGGATAGGATAGGAGTTGAAATGGTAGTGTTTTACGAAACCTGCAGTGAGACTTCCGTAGACTTTTGGCAGACTATTTCACCCCCTTTACGCAAAAAATACGCATTTGCGACGCATTTCATTTACCCCACCCGAAACCCCGCATTCCCACCAGGTCCCCAAGCTTGTTGGGGGGGTGAGGGGAGAGTATGGGCGTAAACTAGAACTTTACCGACTTGTCTATATATATGTACTCATTGTAAACAATGCTTACAGACCCGTGCCGTCACCTGCATTTTTAAGTCTGCAAACAAGTAACCTTGTGTTATCCTTGTGCTGATATGTTCTACCTTGCCGTGCCTTCACTCATCGAATCATCGATCCGTGAGTAACTGGTCTCTGGTAATAATTTCTCTCATCCTTATTTTTACAGTAACTGTGTGTCATAACTTTACCTGTGACTACGCAATTAAAATTTTTTTTTATATATTGCGTATGTATAACCACCAACTTCGTTCTGGAAAAACTTATCACGCAGTTGCACACACTTACATCATCAGGATGTCTCGCCCATCATCTCCACCTGTCTCTGGTTCATTCATACACCTGCCTCAGATTTCTTCATCTCTCCCTGCTGTCAACACTCCCACTATTAAGCTTCTCCATCAGGAACCTTCTTTAAAACGCTTTTCCGGAGAGGACTCAGCTCACTCTCCGTTAGCCTTTATACAGCAGTGTGAGGATGTTATGAGAAATTCAAGTATTGTGCAGGATGCTGATAAAATTTCCTTTATTAGGTCACAGCTTGTTCAGGACAGTTTGGCGACGGTAATAATGCGTGCTAATTCCTTCAACACTACTGTTATAGGATGTTCTTATGCTAAATTCAGAGAAAACTTTTTAACTACATTTGGCACTTCTCAGGATGACGCTTCACTTCAGTGGTCTTTCAGACTTGCAGACTCACTTACAACTGACTTAGGTAATTTAGGGATTCTAAGAGGTCAAGCTCATGCTGCTGACTTTGCTAACGAGGCTATAGCTGCTCTTCAATCAGCTAACTGGTCGGAGAATGGAAAAATATCTCTTGACAGGCTACGTACTGTTTTTGAATTTCAGTACTACATAATGTACCTTGCTCCACAGGAACGACGCATCGCGTCTACTCTTGATTTCAAGCCAGGTCAGTCTCTGATGAACTTCGCGTCCAAACTCAACAAGAAACTCTGGGACTCTCCTAAGGCACCACTTGTACCTGTTGCTCCTGTCAAGGTAGACAATTCAGTCTCTTCACCTCCACCTTCTCCTAGTGGCTCTACGGGGACTCGTCCTCCCACTCATAGTCAGTCGACTCGTTCCTCACCACTCTGCACCTTTTGTGGAAAAAGAGGACATAAGTTTCTTCAGTGTTTCCAGAGGAAAAAGCAGGCTACCAAGGAAGCATCTAGGCACCTCTCTCCATTTTCTGGAAGTTCTAGTGCACATGCTGCTAATTCTCAGCCATCGTCGCACCAATCAGTCGCACCGTCCAAAAATACTCGTGATTCTAGAGCATCTCATGCCCTTACAATGCAGCTGGCTCCTCCGCAGCCTGTGCCTAAATATTGCCACATTCACGAGTATTGCAATCACACCACAGAGGAGTGTTACACCATTTTGCGGCTGAAACACAATCAGGTTGCAACGGCTGGTTTGCATATGCCTTCGGGGGAAGCCTCGCGCCCACCCTTAACCAAACCACCCTAACTACAGCTACAAGCACTTCATCCAAGCAGTTTTGTATACCTTCAGTTGTTGCTGCTTGTTCCTCACTGATGACTATCAAGTCTTATGTGCAGGATACTCCCATTGCATTAGGGATTGACACTGGTGCTTCTTGCAATTTATTAAGTTTAACTGCATTCAAAGCCTTAAAAGAACACCATGATATTAACTTGTGTCCTTCAGACATTTCACTTAGTAGTGTTCAAGGCTCTTCATTAACAGTTTTGGGTACTGTAACTCTTCCCATTTGTCTTGCTCAGCACTCCAGTGTTCTTAAACTTAAATTTCACATCATTTCAGAGTTTGCATTGTCTTGTGACGGCCTCCTTGGCCTAGATTCTCTTTGCATTCACAACATTGATGTTTACCCTAACATGAATGCAATATTTACAGAAGAATTCATTCAGGCTATGCAAACACCTACACCATTGCTTAAACCTGTATCTCACATTCCAGTCAATGCTGTACAAGCGGCATGTTCTTCAACGAACCCACAACAGGTTGTCACTGAGGGCTCGCAAAGTGCTGTTCCCTCCTCATGCCCTGTACAAGCCATTGTTATAGGTGACCAGTACATTGGACCTACTTCTGCTTCACGACTTACTGTTCGTCTCAAAGGCGCCCCTGTCGGCAGTTGTGTAGTGTCCTCACCTGACACTATTCGCATCCATCGCCTTGCACTGGAAGGTACACTTTCTACAGTGCGCGAGGGTAATATATGCGATGCACTTGTCACTAATGTCACCGGTTCCCCCATAACTCTCAAGGATGGAACTTTGCTTGGCAACTTTGATCAGCATGACCCCTTGTTGTTGGAGGATGCCCCACAAGTTATTGCTGGTGTTTTCTCGCAGAGTGAAGTAACCATGCCTACTGCAGCTGCCTCCGTGGACAAGCTTGCTTCTTTTGTGGTGGCTCAAGATTATCCAGCAAAGCCTCGTCTACTTGACCACCTAACTAAACACAGGAATGCCGTTGCCTTACCCGGGGAGAACCTTGGTGTTACGCATACTGCCAAACACCACATTGTGCTCAAGGCAGGTGCTCAACCGTCCTACGTCCCTTCTTATCGCCAACCATATAGCCAGCGAGCTGTAGTTGAGGGACTTATGAACGATTACCTTGAACAAGGAGTCATCCAGGAGTCGTACTCACCCTGGAATTCACCTCTTTTTCTTGTAAAGAAAAAAGATGGATCTTATCGCCCAGTGATTGACTTCAGGAAAGTGAATGCGGCTACGATCCCTGACCATTACCCACTTCCTGTCCTCAGTGACCTCCTCCAGTCTATTGGCAGTGGTAATACCGTGTTTACCAGTCTTGACCTGCTTAGCGGTTTTTTCCAGATTCCCCTTGACGAAGAGTCTAGGGAGATAACTGCCTTCTCCACACACAACGGTCACTACGAATGGCTTCGCACCCCAATGGGCTTGCGCAACTCACCGCTTACATTCCAGTGGATGGTCAATCACCTCTTCTCTGGCATCATTGGGAATGGTCACTTTGTATACATGGACGACCTTATTGTTGTTTCCCGTGATGTGGACAGTCACTTTGAAAAACTGACCCTTGTCTTTGACAAACTCTCTGATGCAGGACTTAAACTCAACTTACAGAAATGTAAATTTTTCAGGTCTCGTATTGAATTCTTGGGACATGTTGTGGACCAGCATGGAATCCACATTTCTGGCGCCAAAGTGTCAGCTGTCAAGAATTTTCCCACACCCACGACCACCGACAAAGTACGTTCCTTCCTTGGTTTGACCGGTTACTACCGCGCCTTTGTAAAAGGATTTGCGTCGATTGCCTCACCACTCACTCGCCTCCTGAAGAAGGACGTTTAATTTCAGTGGCACGACGTGCACCAACAGAGTTTCGATACACTCAAACATGCCCTTACTCATGCTCCAGTTTTGACCTTTCCAGACTACCAAATCCCCTTCATTATGTGCACTGATGCTTCAGGCCTTGGGATTGGTGCTGTGCTCATGCAGCAAAAAGAAGGCCATCACCCACAAGTTATTGCCTATGCTAGTCGTGTGTTATCCTCAGCTGAGAGTAAGTACTCAGTGACACACCTTGAGGCCTTGGCAGTGATCTGGGGACTAAAGCATTTCAGATATATCATCTTTGGGTATGATATTACAGTGTACACCGACCACTCTGCGGTGACATCTCTCTTTCAGACCAGGAACCTTACCGGTCGACTGGCCAGATGGTTCATCACCATTCAGCAGTTCAACCCTACTCTCAAGTACCTACCGGGACGTGCTAACACAGCAGCTGATGCTCTCTCACGTAACGTCCCTGTTGCTGCTGTTCAAGAGATTAATAATTTATCTCTTACAGAGCTTTCTAGGTCACAACGGGATGATCCGATGTGGTCTACTGTGATATATGCTCTGGAATCTGGTGATAACCATGTTGGACCAAAATTACCTGTACCCTTCTCCCAGTTTTTCCTCAGGGATGGCATTCTGTGCCGCAGAGTATCCATTGAAGGTGACACTCACTCAACTTGTCATCCACTGGTAGAGATGGTACTTAAACTTGTGCACGACACACCTCAGGCTGGACATCCAGGACGTGACAGGACTTTAGCCGCCACACGTCACAAATTTTTCTGGCCTAAACTGCGAGCTGACGTAGAGAGTCATGTCGCTCGGTGTCTTTCTTGCGCTCAGACTAAGGGTACTACGCAGACAGCTCCTATCCTTGAATACCCGTTGCCTGATGCTCCCTTCGACACCGTAGCCATTGACCTCCTCCAGCTTCCACGTAGTCATCAAGGTTCGTCGTATGTCCTTGTCTGCGTTGATCACTTCAGTCGGTTCGTGATCTTAGTTCCATTGCCTGACAAGTCTGCTGTTACTGTTGCTCATGCCATTGTTTCTCATCTAATTTGCCCTTACACAACTCCCAGAGTTCTTCTTTCGGACAATGGTAGAGAGTTTTCTAATGCAGTTCTGGCTAACATCTGCTAACAGTACAACATAACCCAGACTTTCATTACAGCCTTGCACCCGGCCAGCAATGGTTTGGTCGAACGAACCAATAAGAAAATTTTAGATGTCTTACGTCATTTTGCTGGCAACTTTCATGAATCTTGGGAAGACTGGTTACCCCAAGTTGCAGCATCTATCAATGGTTCTATAAATTCCTCAACAGGTAAGACACCTCACTTCATAATTTATGGCTCAGACAAACGTTTACCATACGATGTGCTTCTACAGTCTCCCACTCCTGTGTACTCACTGGACGACTATGCCAAGCAGCAACTTCACGCCTTTCAGCGCGTTCACCAGTCTGTCCTTGAGAGGCTCAAGGCTTCCTGTGAGATGATAGAAAAGCAGCACTTTCAAGCTAAGCTTGTTAACCTTGCCGTAGGTGACTCTGTCATGAAGCGTTGTCCTGAGCGCCAATCTAAATTATCCCCTAAATTTTCAGGACCATACATCATTACTTCGGCCCTTCGCAACAATAAATTTAAGATCATGGACCCTGACACTCACACTGCTGAATATGTTCATGTTGATCGTTTGAAGAAGGTTCATGTGCCTATCCCTCCTTTTCAATCTTAACTTCATCCAGTGTGAGCAACTGTCTTTCTTTTTTCTTAAAAATTCAATTAGTTATTTATATTATTACCAGGGTCCAGTTATATCATTTCATTTACATGTATTTCATTTATATGTATATAATTGTACATTTTTATTACATGAATTTGATGTTTTGTTGCACACATTTAGCTTACACTTTGTTTCTTTTTATACCTGTGTGGGCACAGTCATTGGTGGCCGAGCAATGTGCCAGTGTATTATGTCACATAAACAATTACATATTCACACATAACACTAGGTACATTTATATAAAAGTAGCTACTGGCAACACCAACCGTTGCCATGACGACTGCCCGTCGGGCAGAGTCGAGTGTGAGGCCCCCAGGCAACCAGTGAGCGAGCGGCCTTCACGCACGCAAAATCTACGCTACTCTCTCTCCTGGATCATTACTCCAATAAACTTCATTCTGTGTGACGGGTTGTTTGCCTAACCCCAGAGGACTAATATACATGGTGGCACCCTAACACAACATCCCTCTCTACTCGAACATCAGGGTTTTGCCAGGTGGACCTCAGAGTTGATGGCCAGGATTATAAACGTATGCATCTAACTGTTTTACCACAACTGTGCTCAGATGTGATTCTTGGTCAAGATTTCCAGAAGATGCATGGTAGTGTTACTCTGAGGTATGGGGGCGACCTGCCTCCTCTTGTCATTTGTGGATTTAATTAATACCATAATGGTAGACCCGCCGAAGCTCTTTGCTAACCTTACAGCTGATTGCTGTCCTGTATCAGCAAAGTCACGCCGCTATTCATATCAAGATCGGATGTTCATCGAGAAAGAAACTCAGAGGTTGTTGAAAGAGGGCATAATTGAACCAAGTAATTCTCCTTGGCGTGCCCAAGTTGTAGTTGTCAAAGATAGTTTAAAGAAATGACGACTGGCCATTGACTACTCTGAGACTATTAATAAATTCACACTTCTTGACAGCTACCCTCTACCTCGAATTGATGATACCGTGAACAAAATTGATCGGTACCGTGTTTTTAGCACTATTGACTTACAGAGTGCCTATCATCAGGTCCCTATTATGGAGGAAGATAAACCTTACACGGCATTTGAGGCTGGTGGTGGCTTATACCAGTTTTCTCGTGTCCCACTTGGTGTCACCAGTGGGATAGCCTGCTTCCAGCGGATCATGGATTCATTAATTCAAGAGGAACAACTCACTGGAACTTATGCATACTTAGATGATGTTACTATCTGTGGTATGACCCAGGAGGAGCATGATGCTAACCTCAAGAAGTTCCTAGAGGCTGCTAAAAGGAAAAACATAAGCTACAATGAGGAAAAGTGTTCGTTTTCAACAAAAAGGCTTAGCATCCTCGGTTATGTGGTGGAAGGAGGAGAGAAACGTCCAGACCCTGAACGACTTCGACCCCTACGTGAATTGCCAGTCCCTCAAGACAAGAAGTCACTCCGTCGAACCCTGGGTCTTTTTGCATACTACTCACATTGGATCTACGACCATTCAAGCAAAGTTCGTCCCCTGAGCACCACCACTACATTCCCTGTGACCAAGAAAGCAGAGGCTGCCTTCCATACTCTCAAGCAAGACATTGAAAATTCAGTAGTTCAAGCAATAGATGAGTCGCTTCCGTTCGAAGTGGAAACTGATGCATCTGAAGTTGCCATTGCAGCAGTTCTCTCCCAGGATGGACGTCCAGTAGCCTTCTTTTCAAAAACATTTCAGGGACCTGAGAAGTGCTATGCTTATATAGAAAAGGAAGCCCAGGCTATCATTGAAGCAGTTCGCCATTGGAGGCATTATCTGACAGGCAGGCGTTTTGTTATAAGGACCGACCAGCGATCTGTGATATGTTTGACAAGCAGCATAAGAGTAAGATAAAGAATGACAAAATATTGCGTTGGCGAATGGAACTATCATGCAATGACTTTGATATTATGTACCGACCTGGTCCAGCTATATTCTCTAGGTCCCACTGTGGGGCAGCATGTAATGGCCAGGACTCATTAGTAACCCTCCACGAGGCTTTGTGTCATCCTGGGGTCACCCGCTTGTACCACTTTGTTAAGTCTAAGAATATGCCCTACTCAGTGGAAAATGTGCGATAGGTGACAAGATCATGTAAAGTATGTGCAGAGGTCAAACCAAACTTTCATCATCCAGAAAAGACTTGTCTCATAAAAGCTACTCAACCTTTTGAGCGGCTGAATATAGACTTCAAACGACCTCTGCCCAGTACTGACAAGAATCGATATTTCCTTAACATCATCGATGAATATTCTAGATTTCCCTTTGTGTTCCCTTGTGCAAATATGACTGCTTCGACCATCATTCATTGTCTTTCTCATTTATTTTCTGTTTTTGGCATGCCTGCCTACATCCACTCAGACAGGGGATCATCTTTTATGAGCAAAGAACTCCAAGAGTTTTTGATAAGTAAGGGAATTTCCTGCAGCAGAACCACAAGCTACAGCACCCGAGGCAATGGCCAAGTAGAGCGGTTTAATGATAAAATACGGAAAGCCATTACAATGGCTCTCAAGTCCCGTGGTCTACCTACTCAGTGCTGGCAAGCTGTTCTACCTGATGTTCTTCACTCTGTTCGTTCATTACTGTGCACAGCTACAATGGTACCCCACGTGAGAGACTGCTCAACTATTCACGTCGCTCCTCTACTGGAACTTCAGTGCCCTCCTGGCTATGTCATCCCGGACGCATATTTCCGAAAACTTCACATTTTCAGCCGCTCCGCCCTCGCCAGTGACGTAGGCAGACTCTGCCTCGCGATTGGCTGGTTTACTCTTGCCCCGCCTCTTTCTCTCCCGCTTCCTCCCCCCTTCTCTTCTCTCCCGCTCGCAGCCCGTCCCCCCCCCCCTGTTTTTTCTCCCGCGCACTCGCACTGTCTCCCTCCACCCTCTTTCCCACCCACTACCCCATTTTTCTCTCCCTTCTTTGTCTCTTCCTCCTCTCGCCCATTCCCCCTCTTTATTCTCTCTCCATTCCCCTTTTTCTCTACCTTTCTTTCTTCCCTATCCCTCCCACACCCCTTCCGTGTGAGATAAAAAACAAATTATAACAAAATAGTAAGAGAGAGAGAGAGAGAGAGAGAGAGAGAGAGAGGGTGGCAGATTCGAAATGTTGTTACTTTATCCAATTTCACCATCTTACCATAACTCACTAAAGAAAACTGAGCCTACCATCGTCATTGTTATACGTTGATGCACATCATGAGCATAAATTAATTGTACTGTGAATGTATCTATAATGCGAAAATCTAAGTAAAAGAAAATACTGCATACAGATTTTTTTCTAATTAAACTAATTAAACTCGCTGTAACTACGTTAGTTTTCCATCCTTTGTATTTTCAATCACTGATTCGAGTTCTGCAAAGCTTGTTGATTCCTACAGTATGTAACAAATAGCAATAGGAAAAAAATTAGTTGTTAAAATAGCCCGATAAGGCAGATAGATAGTTTGTGTGGGTGTAATGTGCGCGTGTGTATGCTGTTGTGCTCTCTCTCTCTCTCTCTCTCTCTCTCTCTCTCTCTCTCTCTCTCTCTCTCTCTCTCTCTCTCTCTCTCTTTCTCTCTCTCGCTCTCATTCTCTCTCTCTCTCTCTCTCTCTCTCTCTCTCTCTCTCTCTCTCTCTCTCTCTCTCTCTCTCTCTCTCTCTCTCTCTCTCTCTCTCTCTCTCTCTCTCTCTTACTATTTTGTTATAATTTGTGTTTTTTATCTCACACGAAAGGTGTGTGGGAGGGATAAGGAAGACAGAGAGGTAGAGAAAAAGGGGAATAGAGAGGGAATAAAGAGGGGAGAATGGGCGAGAGGGGGAAGAGACAAAGAAGGGAGAGAAAAATGGGGTAGTGGGTGGGAAGAAGGGTGGAGGAAGGCAGTGGGAGTGCGCGGGAGAGAAAACGGGGGGGGGGGGGGGGGGACGGGCTGCGAGCGGGAGAGAAGAGAAGGGGGGAGAGAGCGGGAGAGAAAGAGGCGGGGCAAGAGTAAGCCAGCCGATCACGAGGCAGAGTCTGCCTACGTCACTGGCGCGGGCGGGGCGGCTGAAAATGTGATGAAGTTTTCGGAAATATGCATCCCGGACCAGTTCTTCTAAAGCGTCATGTTCAGATGAGTAAGACCGACTCTCTTGTTGAAGAAGTGGAGCTCCTTCAGGCAAATCCACACTATGCCCACATTCGCAACCAAAAGGGCGAAGAGACTACGGTGTTTACTCGGCACTTAGCCCCAGTTGAGGCCCGTGTTGATAAAGGACCCCAAGATACCACTGTGGATGCTGCAGAAGATGCCTTGACCTCTCCAAGGAAGCCGCTTGACACTACTCCTACAGGGGCAGGTGACACGACCCCATATGCTACTTCAACACCTCCAGCGTTTGCCGAACCCGGTGAGAAGGTTTCAGCGCTACGAAGGTCCGGGCGTATACGTCACCCACCCAACCGCTTAGATCTATAAAGACTGTACTATAGATTCTTAAGGAAAGGGAGAATGTTATGGTTAGGATGGCAACATTGTAATCACTGATGTGGCAACACTGTGTGAAGTATAAACAACAGCCATATTGGGTAGTAGTGGTCAGTATCCTGCCAGTGCTCTCCCTGTTAAGTAGGTACCATCAACTATGTACAATCCTTTCAGTGTTATATATTATGTTGTGTTCTTGTGTAAGTTTTGTTTATGTTTTGTCTTTGATATTCCTAAAGCAGTTCTCTCTCTGTTGTTGCAGATTACCTATGGTAAAGATTCTGTGTTGAATAAAGCCTTGGAATAGGGCCTGTGTTTTATCACAACAGTACTTAATCACGGTACATACAAAAAATTGGTTAAGAGAATAGTTAGCAAAATATTATAAAGTTTATTACCCAAATAAAAAACGGCTTGGGCAGCTTAGGTGATACGAAAATATTTATTATAGCTTAGTATTAGAACATGTGTGTGTGTGTGTGTGTGTGTGTGTGTGTGTGTGTGTGTGTGTGTGTGTGTGTGTGTGTGTGTGTGTATGTGTGTGTGTGTGTGTGTGTGTGTGTGTGTGTGTGTGTGTGTGTGTGTTTCTGTGTGTGTGTGTGTGTGTGTGTTGTGTGTGTGTGTGTGTGTGTGTGTGTGTGTGTGTGTGTGTGTGTGTGTGTATGTGTGTGTGTGTGTGTGTGTGTGTGTGTGTGTGTTTGTATGTGTGTGTGTGTGTGTGTGTGTGTGTGTGTGTGTGTGTGTGTGTGTGTGTGTGTGTATGTGTCTATGTGTGTGTGTGTGTGTGTGTGTGTGTGTGTGTGTGTGTGTGTGTGTGTGTGTGTGTGTGTGCGCGCTAAAACGAGTCTATTAACATATAGATACATCTGTATACTTGAGTTGCTTTAATCTGGCTTCTCTATGCCATAACACTTTCTGTGAGTCCTGTCTTGAGGGGGATGACTTCCTCTAAATCCTCCTCTGAATTCTTCTTCTCTGCTTTTCCTGGTCTTCCTCGTCCTCCTTCAAGCCATAGAGGTCAAGTTTGTCACAGTTCCGAAAGACGACCACTTCCCCCGCGGTGGAAATTAACAGCATGACTGCAATAAGAGGGCCAAAAGGATGGCGGGGCTGGGATGCGAGATAGGACAGGCAGACAGGGAGATTGGGGAGAATGCGTCTGGTAAAGAGTGAATGGGGAAGACAAAACCAGAAAAAAACAGGAGCACTACTTGATATGATGTGTTTATCTTTGTATTGATTATTTCTGGGTATAATTTTGATTTGGATAAGGATTTAACTAACGGACATAGGATTTTACGATCCTTTTCCTTGTAGGTCTTGCCCCGTCTATTATTGTTTAAACTAGAAGAATGATAGTTTAACATACCACCACTGATAATTCTTTTTAAACACACACACACACACACACACACACACACACACACACACACACACACACACACACACACACACACACACACACACACACACACACACACACACACACACACATACACACACACACACACACACACACACACACACACACACACACACACACACACACACACACACACACACACACACACACACACACACACACACACACACACACACACACACACACACACACACACACACACACACACACACACACACACACACACACACACACACACACACACACACACACACACACACACACACACACACACACACACACACACACACACACACACACCACACACACACACACACACACACACACACACACACACACACACACACACACACACACACACACACACACACACACACACACACACACACACACACACACACACACACACACACACACACACACACACACACAACACACACACACACACAACACACACACACACACACACACACACACACACACACACACACACACACACACACACACACACACACACACACACACACACACAC
>JAXIVD010002467.1:0-2500 GCA_036785275.1 Cancer borealis
GTAGTATCATTATCATTATTACTACTACTTTTATTATTATTTTTATTATTATTACTACTACTATTGTTATTATTATCATTATACTGACTCCTCCTCCTCCCCCCAGCCTGGCCACTACCTGGGTCACCTGATAGGTCACGAGGGTCCGGGGTCACTGCTGTCCTACCTGAAGGGGCGTGGCTGGGTCAACTCCCTGGTAGGAGGTCAAAAGTCTGGTGCCAAGGGGTTTGCATTCTTTGTGGTGAATGTTGACCTGACCGAGGAAGGAATTGAACATGTGGAGGATATTGTGACGGCTGTGTTCCAGGTGAGGTGTGTGTGTGTGTGTGTGTGTGTGTGTGTGTGTGTGTGTGTGTGTATGTGTGTATGTGTGTGGAGACAGGATATGACAAGTTTCATTCCAATCCTGTATATTCTCTCCCTCTCTCCCTCCCTCCATGTGTGTGTGTGTGCGCGCAGTACCTGAACCTGCTGAAGAAGGAAGGTCCGCAGGCGTGGGTGTTTGACGAGTGTCGTGACCTTAGCTCCATGACCTTCCGCTTCAAGGACAAGGAACAGCCTCAGTCCTACACCTGTGGCCTGGCCGAGCAGCTACATGTAAGTCTATCATGGCTTAGAATTATTAGGTTAGGTTAGGTTAGGTTTATAATTATACATATACCAAAGTCTATGATATGAGGCTTAGAATTATTAGGTTAGGTTTATAATTATATATATAACAAAGTCTATCATGGTTTTGAATTATATAGCAGAGTAAAGAGAATTAAGATACATTTCATGATATATATAAACAGGTATTTTTGATCTACACAACATAACCTTAAGATAACTATTCCACTCTTCTTCAATAACACTCCACTTCTGTTTTTCCACTTGCCTATGACCTCAACTCTTTCAATAGAGGAGGGTCAACACACCTAATATAAACTTGACTCTATTCCTCCTACTGTCTACTGGCAACAAGTGGGATTTTTTAAAACTTATTTTTGTTGTCCCTTAGCCAGTACTCTTTCAATGTAAAAAAAGAAAAAAGAAAACAACCTCACCTGACCTTACCTGACCTGACCTTGTTTTGTCTTGCCATTGGTCAGTACTTAACTTATTTTTGTTGTTCCTTAGCCAGTACTCTTTCAATGTAAAAAAAGAATAAACAAACTCACCTGACCTGACCTGACCTGACCTTGTTTTGTCTTGCCATTGGTCAGTACTTAACTTATTTTTGTTGTTCCTTAGCCAGTATCTTTTTAATATAAGGAAAAACAACCTTACCTCACCTGACCTTACCTGACCTCACCTGACCTTCTCTTGCCATTGGTCAGTACTACCCGTTGGATGAGGTGCTGTGTGGCGGTTACCTGCTCAGTGAATTCCAACCCGACCTCATCAACATGGTCCTCAAACACCTCACACCAGAGAGTATTAGGTAAGTTACTCCTCCAACCTCAAGTATTAGGTAAGCAACTCCTCCAACCTCGAGTATTAGATAAGCAACTCCTCCAACCTCAATCAAACACAACCTGGAGTATTAGATGTCAAGGTTTAAGTGTAGTCTCAAGGAGTAACTTATCACCTCGTCCTCAGAATCATAACCACTTTCTCCAACTTCCATCAAACACAACTGGAGTATTAGGTGTCAAGTAAGGTTGTAGTGTAGTCTCAAGGAGTAACTTAAAAAAAAAAAAAAACACTCGTCCTCAGAATCGCAGTGGTTGGCAAGGCGTTGGAGGATAAGGTGACCTGCACAGAGAAGTGGTACGGCACATGCTACAAGATGGAGTGTGTCGAGGAGGAGCTGCTGGAGAGGTGGAGGGAGGCCGGCTCCAACGACCTCCTTCGTCTCCCCTCGAGGAACGAATTTGTACCTACTAATTTTGACCTGCATAAGGACCCCCAGGTATGTAGTAGTGTGGTGTGGTGTGGTATGTGGTGGTGTGGTGTGGTGGTGGTGTTGTGTGGTGTGATGGTGTTAGTGTGGTGGTGGTGTGGTAGTGGTGGTGGTGGTGTGGTAGTGGTGGTGTGTTTCTTATATAAATTCTACATCAAATTCAGTTCTTTTTGCATAAATTCTACCTTCCATTCCGTTTTCTTATATAAATTCTACAGTAAATCACATTATTATTATTATTATTATTATCATTATTACTATTACTATTATCACTATTATTATCACTATTATTATTATTATTATTATTATCATTATTAACCTCATTATTGTCATCATCATTATTATTACTATCATTATTACTATTATTATTATTACTATTACTATTATTACTATCATTATTACTATTATTACTACCATTATTATTACTATTATTACTACTTCTCTACATATCTTCATCCCTTCCCTTTCACCCCTAAACAGGAGGTGAGTCGGCTGCCGGAGATGATCAGCCAGACGCCGTTTGCCCGCGTGTGGTTCAAACAGGATGATGAGTACAAGCTCCCCAAGGCGGTGGTGTACACGGAACTATTCAGGTGTGTACGTGTGTGTGTGTGT
>JAXIVD010002467.1:7500-22500 GCA_036785275.1 Cancer borealis
AAGATATAGTAATGTTAATATAGAAAGAGGCAAAGGAAGAAAGAGTAGACAGCTATGTTAATATAATGTTAATATGCATTCAGTATCTCCACAATTTTTCGTACTGTTAAGTTTGAAGCATCACAGACGAATCTTTGTATTATTATTATTATAATTATTATGAGGATTATTATTGTTTTTATTATTATATCATTATTATTATTATTATTGTGGAAAAAATACAGTATGTATTGAAGGATTTGAGTGTGATTCCATCCTTTTTATTTTCTTAATTACTATGCATACATAGACATCATAAGAACACAAAGAATTATATATAACATTAATGAAAGATGTGAGGGAATTGAATTTTTAAGATCAGTGAAATATATTAAGAAAAGAAGTTTTGCGCGCCAAAACTATTCAAATTTTTGTATCAAGTATAACGTGATGCAATAATATAAAAACAAGATTTATTATACTTGATTATAATTAAATTAAAAAAACATCACCATACCAGTAATAATAGATGCCTAAAACACGAAGAAGAAAATATTAGCACGAAACTAATTTTAAAACTGAAATAAGAAGCTGATTTGACTTTAAACTCACTGAATTTCTACTAAAACACTAATTACTTAATTTATAATTGTTAACAAATTAAAAATAAAGATATTTACATTGAAATTAATTTAAACAGTTTTTATTAATATGTTTCAGGGTCTGTCTGTATGTATGTACGATGGAGGAGGGAGCCTCGTGGTCAGTTTTATAATGGAGTGACGACACAGATATAATCAAATAATTTCATTAATTTAGTGGATTTAAGGACAAAATGAAGACGCCACGTGTAAGGGCAAGAATGGCACACTACTACTGCATCATCAGGTAAGGGAATGAAGCAGAAAAACACATTAATTTATACTTTATGGCTTGTTTAATATAACGCGGCGAATGTATAGCGGAAGGAAGCTTAAAGATGGAGGAAGGAAGGTGTAAGGTGAAGGAAGGAAGGAAGAAGCTCTTGGTTGTTTAATTAAGGACGTTTAAGGATAATTAAGTGTGTTTTTGAAGCCCTGAACACTGGGATGGAGGGATGGTGTGTGGAAGCATTTCCAATTACAGGTAAGAATTATTGTCTCGCTTGTATAAACATTGGTATTATTTTACTTCTTCACCTGAATGCTCTAGAGTCTAGAGCAGCGTTTCTCAACCTTTTTATCCTTGCGGAACCCTTAAAATAAATTACATGTCTCAAGGAACCCCTGCACAAAAAAAATTATATACTATATTTTCTCATTTTTTTCATCTTGTTCACGTGTCTCTTAGCCCACTTGACCTCCAGGCGAGTAGGAGTGGAGCCAAATGAACTAGTCCAGCCACATTGAATAGTCAACATTATATTCCCAGTCAACCTGACTCCACCCAATTTGTAACCCTGACCCCTCTCCATGTGCACTAGGATATGTGCTGTACAGATCAAATTTAATATATATATATATATATATATATATATATATATATATATATATATTTATTTATTTATTTATATATATATATATATATATATATATATATATATATATACTGGTTTAAGAAAAAATAATACTTTTGTCAAATTTATAAAATTGTGTATATTTGAAGTATTTCGCGGAGCCCCTATAAACCCCTATAAGTGACCTTTTGTGGAACCCTAGGGTTCCGGGGAACCCCGGTTGAGAAACGCTGCTCTAGAGAATTGAAAGGTATATTTTACATTACCAGATGCATTCTGAGAAGGTTTTCTTCATTATATTTCTGTCGCTAATTCTGAGTTTGTGAGATATTCAATGTTTTCTAATTTCTATGAGACCTTCTCTTCGGGAATAAGGTAAAGTTTAGTTTGGTTATTTGTCAATATAGGTTAAGGTTTGTTTGATTTAGGTTTTGTTGTGTTATGTTATTTAGAAGATATCAAATGTTTTCTATGACCAAAAATCGGGAGTTGGGTGAGGACGCAATATTTTGTTAGCCACACACCAGGTTTTGTGATCGTGAGTGCATTGCGCGTTTGTCACTAGGTCATTGTTAGGTGACTGTGGCACCTTGGTTACAGCGTCAATCACTGTATTTCGTCTTTCCCTCCACCCAAGAACCCCGCATCCCCACAAGTCCCCAGGCTTGTTGGGGGTGATGAGGATATTTGCTTAGTTACTTGAATATGTTAGAGTTCAATGCCTGACACATGTGGCGCTCCACCTGTGCTTCCGAAACCTGCACATGTGTGTTTTGTGTACATCTGATCCCTATATATTATCTGTATCTATTTTACGTATCTATTTTACGTACCTATTTTGCGTATCTATGTTACGTATCTATTTTCCAAAACATAACTTTCCTCCTCATTTTCTCGAAAGCTATTAGAGATATTGGAAATATCATTGCACCATCTGATAGACCTAATTAAACCACCACCACCACACCACTATGAGTCTTAATAATTCAGACAACACATTCCATAGTTTTATTAGCCACCTAATACGAACATGAGTAGTTATAAATAAATAATTGTACCTGTTCTTGTAAATCTAACTAATCACTATATACCGTTCACTTGCGTTCATTTCTAACTCCCAACATTGTACTGGAAGGAATACGCGACGGGAGAAGGATGTGTGTGTGTGTGTGTGTGTGTGTGTGTGTGTGTGTGTGTGTGTGTGTTCGCTCATTCACAGCCAATGTTAGTAGTAGTCAGTCCTGCTGCGCCCACTCCTAAGTCTTCAAGTATATCCCTGACGGTCGTTATGGTCTCTGGTGAAGGATTCCTGCTTCGGGTCAACACTCTCAGGAACTCTGCAAATGCCAAAGAGGAAGAGAGCAAAAGTATATGGATTTATTAGACGAGATTAGATTGAAGCTCCTTAAATTTACACTCCTTAGAAAGACGTAGAATTATTATTATATATATTTTTTTCTACATCACAAACCGTTGGCGCTAACTGGCTTTTTAGATGCTAAGATGAACTGCCTTTTGCCCGTTATTTGTCACAGGTTTAGATTATTATTATTTTTTTTATAGTGACGCCTCAATAGAATGGAATAATAAATATATCCCAGAAGAAGATGAGAAGAAACAGTTTGAAGCAAAGATCATAGATGAATAGAGAAAACGTGTCTATAGTTACTTACGTGCGTTGAAGAGGAGGTAGTCTTGACACGTGAAGATGATAGCGAAACTTGTGTAATCTGTAGCAAAGACGATGAAATTCCCTCTATTGGTCCCGATGGCAACTTCAAGGAAGGGGACTGGAAGGGAAAGTAGAGAGGAGAAGAAACAAAAACAAAAACAATTAAAAGTAAGCTATTTTAACAGACTTTCCTTACTATTTATATATTTTCTCTTCCTTCACCCCTTACTCCCTTCCTTTCTCCTCCTCCTTGACCCCTCACTTTCCTTTTTGCTCTGTTGTATGACCTTTGTGTGTTCAAGGTCACATCACCACCAAGAACCATGTATATATAGTGTTGGAAATTGGTAGTGTCAGTTAATGGTGAAATACTTACTACTACTACTACTACTACTACTTATTACTACTACTACTACTTACACAAACCAGGTGACTTTGTTAGAACGCCTTCGTCATCTTCGGGGTCTTCTTGCGTGAGTCGTCCGGGAAAGGTCTTCACAATCCCTGTCAGCCTAGGAGGAAACACAAGAATTCAAGGTCAGGGTAAGAAGGGAAAGGTACAGGAAGGGAAGATGGGAAAATAAGGAGGAGAGAGAGAGACAGAGACAGAGAGAGAGAGAGAGAGAGAGAGAGAGAGAGAGAGAGAGAGAGAGAGAGAGAGAGAGAGAGAGAGAGAGAGAGAGAGAGAGATTAAAAGGAGGAATAAATGCGTAATATTGTATAAAAAAAATTAAGGATTGATGAGGTTTAGCAGACATCGATCTTTAGGACAGTACTAGAAACGGATTAACTAGTAGAGAGAGAGACACACACACACACACACACACACACACACACACACACACACACACACACACACACACACACACACACACACACACCTGCATTCATAACGGATCACCACGTCACACACACACACACACACACACACACACACACACACACACACACACACACACACACACCTGCTCTCATAGCGGATCACCACGTCGAAAGCATTGTCGCCATCTTGAATGAACACGACAGAGATACAAGCTCGTTGGGCCCAGGGTTCGAACAGCGTTTGGGACTCGAACCACACACCTGCGAACTGATGGGGATAGTAGTAATGGTAGTAATAGTAGTAGTGGTAGTAGTAATAGTGATAGGGAAGGGAATGAAGATAGATATGAATGTGCTAATTTTGACTATAGTTGATTAATCTTTTATAACTATCTAATAAATCCTTGTATAGTAGTGTATAGCAGGTGTTCACTACCACCACCACCACCACACTCACAGCAGTTGAATCAAACTCTATTACACCGTCAGGCGTAGGACAGCGACCCACAGCAAACACATGACCCTCCACGCAACACACAGCGCTCAACGCCATCACCACCACCGCTGTTGACATCCTCACTCTCATGGCAATCTGTGAAAGGGAGAGAAGTTAGAAGTAGTTAGTTAGTTAGTTAGTTATAGTAGTTAGTGAAAAGGCAATTGTGTTATCATTATCAAACACATACATACACACACATTCACACATACACATTCATAATTACCAAGATGTGTTGAAAGCAAGAACCACTACAGTCTCAGCCTACGTCTTGTGGTGTGGTGGTACGGGACAGCAAGTGACGGGCAGGGGCGGGCACACGGGCGTATATATGACCTGACTGGCCTGTTGGCAATGATGGTAATAGTACTTGTTTTACCGGGCAGACGAGAGAGAGAGAGACTAGGACCATTTATTTTATTTTTTTTTATTTTATTTTCGCTGTTGAAATGATGTACTAGTATGTTGGGTGATAATTACTGCAGGTTTTCACTACTACTACTACTATTACTACACCTACTACTATTACTACTACTACTACTACTATTGCTACTACTACTACTACTACTACTACTACTACTACTAAACCTCTTAATCCCTTTTCATTTCTTCTTTCATTCCTCCTCTTCCTTCTTTTCGTCTTCTTCTTCTTCTTCTTCTTCTTCTTCTTCTTCTTCTTCTTCTTCTTCTTCTGCATGCGTTATCTTACCGAAGGAGCTGGTTCGGTGGAGGGCAATGTTCGCTTTTAATGTTCTTTATTATAAATTTTATACACGAAAGAAAAAGAAAAAGAAAAAAGATCGAAAAAAAACATGATGAAAATAGATACGTTAAAAGAAGAAGGAAAAAACAGTAAAGGTAGGAATTACAACGCAAATCATGTTATATAAAATCAGGTTTAGTTATATATCTATTTTGTTTGCGTTTTTATCGTTTAATTAAAGGTTTTGTTATACGTAATAGCAAGAATAATGCATTAGTTCCCGCTGGTGTATATCTATCTGCTTTCGTCGCATCATAGAAAATGGGGTGTTGTTATGTAATGTTCATGTTTATTGTTGTAATGGTTTTCTCAGCAGTAGAAATAGTGATAATAATAATAATGATGATAATAACTCATATGTAAGTGGTGGTCTTATTATTATTATTATTATTATTTTACCTTATTTATTTATTTATTTTTATTTATTTATTTATTTATTTTTTTTTTTTGTCGTGTTATGAAGACAAGTTTAGCAAGTTACAGGGGTCATCACACCTACCACCACCACCACCACCACCACCACCACCACCACCACCACCACCACCACCACCACCACCACCACCCCAAGAGTTATATTACTGTGTTGAAGGGCAGTTTTTATACACCCCCCCCCCCCCCCCCTCTTCCTTCCCCAGAAAAAAATGAATAACTTTATGTACGAAAAAAAAACAAAGATCCCCTTGAAATAGTATCCTAAAGATGATTATAAAGATGATGATAATAAGAAAAAATTAATAATCTTTGATCTTTGTTGAGGAATGAAAAATCGTGGGAGACGAGACGTGCAAATCTATTATTATTATTATTATTATTATTGTTGTTATTATTATTATTATTACTACTATTGTTATTATTATTGTTGTTGTTATTATTATTATTATTATTATTATTATTATTATTATTATTATTATTATCATCATCATCATCATTTTGTAGTAGTAGTAGTAGTAGTATCATCATCATTATCATCATCATTTTGTAATAGTAATAGTAGTAGTAGTAGTATCATCTTCATCATCATCATCATCATCATCATCATCATCATCATCATTGTTAATTTCGCAGATACAGTTAAAACGATAAACTCCAAAAAAAGAAGAAATAAACATTACATTAAAAATTGAAAAGAAAGAGAAGAAAAACATTACATGACACATTGAATATACTAAACACAATATAAATAGAACTGTAATTACACTTTTATGAGAATTCACCCTGATTCTATTTTCATTTGTAGCAGAAAGAAAATGGGAAGGGACCTGCAAAGAAAACGGAGAGGTGGAGTTGAAGAGAGTGGATAAAAACAACTTACTGAAAATAGAAAAATCACAACAAAAACATACAATTGAAAAGGACGAGAATGGAAGAAGAGGTTGGCCGGTCTGACAGCGAACCACATCTTCAAAACTACGAACTGAATTAAGAAGTAACTAACTTAACCTAACCTAATATAACGTAGGCGAGTTAAGAAATAAGTCTAATTTGAAACTAACTTAACCTATCCTAGCATAACCGAATAAATCAGTAAATCTAATTTGAAACTAACTTAACCTAACCTAACAAAATTAAGAAGTAAGTTTAATTTGTAACTAACTTAACCTAACTTTACCTGTTCCATATTTCCTTTTCTTTAATTCCTAAGTCTTTATATTCCAACATTCGTCAACTCTTTGTATTTCGAAGTTTTCTATTGTATTTCCTTTCTTCTTTCTTTCTCAAGTTTAATCAATTGTCACCTATTCCATCCTTCTTACTTTTCTTTCATTCCTAAGCCTAATTAATAGTCACTTAGTCAATCTTACCTTCTCTTCTTTCGTTCCTAAGTTTAATGAAGTCACTTAGTCAATCTTACCTTCTCTTCTTTCATTCCTAAGTTTAATGAAGTCACTTAGTCAATCCTATCTTCTCTTCTGTCATTCCTAATTCTAATGCTTAAGGAGTCAGCTGGATTTGTGTTCTGGCGAAATTTTATAACCGACCACTTATCGGGTATTAAAGTGAATTAAGCGTAAATACAAAAAATAGAACGAGGGAAGAAGTAGAGGAATTAATAAACCTCAATTCAGTGTGAAAAAGGAAAAATTAAATGAGTTAGAAAGTATTAATAAATCGATAAATGTAAAGCCGATATAATAGAATCAGGAACCTCAGAAACACAATCGCCTTATCTTATCACTCTTAATTTGTGTTAGTGTGGTCTAGACGCGAAGGTGACATTGATCAACTACATCGTCTCTCTTTAGTTTCAGAATCTATTAATCACTAGATGTTTGACCGTGTGTAGTGATGAAAATGTGGAGGAGGTAAGTAGCTGTGTGTGTGTGTGTGTGTAGTTACCTAGTTGTAATTTACAGGGTTCGAGCAGGGCTCATTATGTCCTGTTTCCATAACTATATTTATCCAACTTTTCCTTAAATGTATGCACACTGGTTGCTGTGACAACTTCTTCACTTAAGCCATTCCACATATCCACCGTTCTATGAGGAAAACTGTACTTCCTGATATCCCTCAAACACTGACTCTTCACAATCTTCTTAGAATGCCCTCTCGTTCTTCTGTCCACACCTCCAGTTACCGTCACCAAATCCTGTCTGTCAATCTTCTCTATGTGATTTACCATTTTGTACATCGTTATTCTTGTTGTTGTTGTTGTTGTTGTTTGAGTTACAGCTGATTACTCTTCTCCATTTCACCGTGTCTATCCTCTTTATCTTTCTTCGCCTACTCTTACATCTTCAATATTCCTACTTTCTGGTCTTCCTCTTCTCTTCCTGCCTTCACTAGGATACGGGAAATAAAGGTTAATATATCAGCAGTAATTGATAAGTGGCTATACGTTAACAATCTATTTTAAAAACGTGAAAACCTGAAAAATAGTCGTGTATATTAACGTGATAGTTTTATGTTATTCTTTATTCTTTATTCTTTATTACAACATTCAGACCCTATTCCTCCAACTAGTGGTGCTCTACAGGGCCTCTATTTCTTATGAGATAAATTTAAAATATATAAATGACTAAAATTTTCCAGAATACTACATAAATTAATATCACACACACACACACACACACACACACACACACACACACACACACACACACACACACACACACACAATAAAAAAGTGTAAAAGGTATATACAATATACAAGCAAGAATAAACAAATACACAGGAATTGCACTGTAAGTAATCACACAGCATAACTTTCTGTTATGGTCATGTCTGATAGATCATAAGCCTCTCTGAAAAGAAATGTTTTAAGCTTCTTCTTGAAAACATCAATGTTGTTACTGGCCTTAATCTGCACTGGAAGCCTATTGTACAGTCTAGGAGCACACACTTGAAAAGCTCTGAAACCAACATCTGAGTTACACCTGGGTTCATGTAGCCGGTACTCAGCAATAGCATGCCTAATCATTACATTTGTATAAGTCTCAAAAGGACGTAACAATTTTCTAAGATATACAGGTTTTCCCGTTGTCATGATTTGATATGTTAGTTACTGTTTCAAGTGTTAAATTTTCATTGAATTGTAAGTTTTCGTTTTCTATGTTCCCTATTATTTTAATTGATGTTATTATGGTATAGACTATAGAGTAATTACTATATATAATGAATAACAAATATACCGTATTATTATTTCTCATGAGGTTGTGAGTGAGGCGAGAAGATTAATTATTGTACTATTAACAGTTTAGAAAATCAATGTTATCTATCTACACTACTTTACGTTCTCTATCCGGTATCTCAATTAAAGGATAACTAAGAAATAATGAAGTGAAATAATAACAACAATAATAATAATACGAATATGAGTGTTCATTAAGCTCATAAATAATTATTAATAGATGATTCTTATCATCATCATTATTGTACTTTATAAAGTTAATTATTACCCTCTCTCTCTCTCTCTCTCTCTCTCTCTCTTTCTCTCTCTCTCTTTCTCAGTGGTGTTGCGTTAACTGTCATATGGTAAAGTGCCAAATTTAGGGGATGGGAGGAGGGAGAGGAGACGGAAGGAAGAGAGGGAAGGAGGGAGGGTCCTGGCTTCTCCATGCCACCCCACCACTAGCTTTAGTTGTCGAGGAGAAGAGGAAGAGAGAGGACGTGTTATTTTTCTCTCCCTCTCTCTCTCTCTTTCTCCCTCTTTCCCTCCCTCTCCTCTGTATTATTATTTCTCCTCTCGTCGCCTCTTCCCGCTTCTTCCATCCTTGTTATCCTTTTACTTTGGTCTATTTTTTTGTACGTCATCAACAACAACAACTATGATGTAAGTGCATTTAACGTTTTGTGTGTGTGTGCATGGGAGGTGTGTGTGTGTGTGTGTCCATAACTTAATTAGGATCAGCTGATATGAAATAGGAGATCATGGTGTGTGTGTGTGTGTGTGTGTGTGTGTGTGTGTGTGTGTGTGTGTGTGTGTGTGTGTGTGTGTGAGAGTGAATACCTACTGTCATATTGCTCTCTCTCTCTCTCTCTCTCTCTCTCTCTCTCTCTCTCTCTCTCTCTCTCTCTCTCTGGATCGAAGAAGTACATTTCAAATCATCACACTCATATATTCCTTCCCTTCCTATTACGTGTACTCAATGTGCATAAGAATGGAGTGAAGGAGAGAAGGAAGGATGTGTGTGTGTGTGTGTGTGTGTGTGTGTGTGTGATGGCACGGAATGAAGGAGTGTTTGGGAGGAGAAAGGACTAAGTGTTATTTGGGATAATATCTGCCACTTAAATACACACTTATTTTACTTACATACATACTTATTTTACTAACACATACTATATACATTTTCCTTCCTTTCGTATCTACTATTGACAAAGGAACTGGAAGGAATTAGAACAGTAAATTACCATTGCCCACTAGGAAAGAGTGACCATGTAGTACGTATGAGTTGGAAGTAAATTATAGTATAAAAGAAGGAAGAAGAGAGGAACACAAGAATGGAAGATATAATTATGGTGAAGCAGACTTTGTAAGCTTAATAACATTTTTCGCTGAGACAGACATTACTAGTTTTAAGAACATAAGAACATAAGATTCAACAAGGAATGGGACGAGTTTATCAGAATATACAGGGAAGGCATAGATACTTTATAACAGTGTATAGAGCATCGAAGGGTATGGAAAAACATTGATAGAGATGATCTGTTTGTGTGGGATGACAGAACAACAGGACATGAGAACAAACTGATAAGGACTAGTACATGCAAGAGAGAGAGAAAAAAAAATACAGCTTCCCATATAGAAGCATAGAAGCCTGGAACACACTTGATGCAGAAGTAATTAATGCAAGAAATATTCATGATTTCAAAAGCTAACTGGATAATAGTAGATTTGGAGATGGGACAGTGTACGAGCATAGATCTTTGCCTGTATATTACAACTAGGTAAATATACACACACACACACACACACACACACACACACACACTCTCTCACACACACACACACACACACACACACACACACACACACACACACACACACACACACACACACACACACATATTACTACCTATATATATATATATTTAATTGGGTGATTATAGAATTAAAAGTACAAGGTATTCACAGGTTTTGGTCATGCTAGAAAGGGGAAAGAAAACTAATGTCTCCTTAAAATTATAACCGAACACCTTTTAACAGCCAGAATGTGTACCGAAGAAGATAATGAAACGAAAGAAAAAAAATATCTTAGTAAAAATATATTAAACCCCCAATATATGTATGGAAAAAGTAAGAGTAATTGGGGGAAAGAATATATGTTTTTAATGTTTCTTCTGGATATCAAAAATGGGAAAACAATGTACACTATTTTCCCAAGATTTAAATTGCTATGTGCCTGAACACTGTGCTTACACACAGTGCAAGCTGAGGTCGCTGCCACCACCCTGCAAATTGCAATTCAATACAACAATCAAGGAACTTAACCTATGGTAGTGTGTCTAGGGCAGGCGTGTGGATCCATTCTCCGTGGTCGTTGCACTTCTCAGTCGTTGTAGGATTGCAGAATGACAGTTGGGTGTGTGTTACGTGTTCATTGCAATACCTCACTCACTCGCCTCAAACTCTCACTCACTCTGGTTACTTTTGTTACTTTTGTATAATTTCATCCTATCATGGACGCAGCTGAGGTGGGCCTCCGCTGTGGCCAGGCAGTTCAGCCTTGCTGTCAATCCTCCATGGTTAAGTAGTAAACTTGTATCACTACATGTTTATTTGAGTAAAGGTATGGAACGTCTGCTCGCGCCCAGAGCCAATGACATATCGTACAACTAACAATGGGAGATGAATAAAATGGAGGACATGGCGAAAACAAAATGGAGAAAAGGGGGACGTACGGATAGGTGAGAAACGATAGCGAGAATATCTCTTAATCCCTTGGACCAAGGGGACAAGAATACTCCCGTGGAAAGGTGATTTAAATATCAAAGGAAAAATCCGACAATGCAGGTGTCCATGGCGGCGAGATCAAAGGAATTAGCGCGTTTGGTGAATTTGATACCCACATCTGGGTAAACATTGTAGGTATCTTCGGTAAACACCTGTGTCAAGACACTCGGTAGATATCTCCGGTACACACCTGTGTCAATAAAACACTCGAACATACAAAAGTATTGTAAATACATGCATACATACATACAAATATTAAATATAGGTTGCAATAGTACAGCTACAGAGAGGAAATAATTATATGACGATGTATTAATTTATTTTAGAATATTCCTCATACATAGACACATTTGAAGTAAGATGAATTGAATAAGTGTAAGAGGTGCAATAAGAGGCAGTGTGCTGGTGCTGGTGCCTCACTCCGTACAACCTTGTGGCGGGAACTCACGAGGCGAGGGTCGAGGCGTCTCTCCTTGGGTGGCGCCGACGCGTCTCTCGCGGGGCAGTGGAAGATGGTGTCACTCCCACGTGGGGTCCCGCGGCCAACTCCCCGGGTGTGTCCCAAGGGAGCGCCTCGGGGGTTGTGTGCCCCGTGTGTCTGGTGACGTGCAGGCACAGTACTGCTGCAGGACAACAAAACCAATGCCCTCTCTGCTCCAGTCTGTCACAGCTGGCGTGGGTCTCGTTTTGTCATAATATACCAGCCCTGCCTGGCCAGCTGGCAGATGGTGTCCTGTGCCTGAAGGAACCTGTGGCTCAGCTGGTCGTCCCAGTATACCCGCTTGGTAGCTGGCTTCTTGAGGTGCGGTTGCTAGGAAAGGAGCCAGCTGGTTGATCAGGCCATACCATGACCTTATGTCCGTTGTCGATGGCTGCTCAGGCATCGCGAAGTCCTTGATGGTCCTCAGACGTTCAGATGATGGTTGGCATCAGCTCGAGACGAGGTGAAAACCCACGAACTCGACCTCCCTTTTGCAGAACTTGAATTTCTCGGGTTTCAGCGTCACTTGCCCGAGCACACGTCTCCAGAAACTCAAAAGTGTGCCAAAACGCCTCTTCTATGCTGGAATCAGAGAGGAGAGTGTCATCCAGACTGTTGCATGCCTCGAGTGACAAGTAATGGGCCTTGGCTGTACCCACAAAGTAGACATCCTGAGTCGTGGCCTCCCCGCCCACACTGATGCGACACGGAGCGGACCCAAGGCACTGGAGCTGCTTGTCTGCTACGTCCCTCAACCCTTTGCATAATCACCGTGCGCTTGAAATACCTCTCTTTTCAACACTGGGTCTTTCAAGCCCACCACAAGCTTGCGAAGCAGCATGTACTGAGAGAGATCAGTAGCACACGAAGGGCTCTGAAACTCACACCTCTGGAAATACTTTTTCATGGGCTCCCCTTCATCCTGCCTGTTGTCGAAAAAAAATTTGCACCACTGCACTGCCTGGTTTGATGCCCGCAGCACCAAACCTCCAATGGCGTCCAGGGCCTCCTTGGGTGACAACTGTTCCCACTGATCGCCCGAAAACCTGGAATCGATTATCCGCTGGAGAGCGAGAACGCAGATCAGGCGATGGCTGTGAGCTGCAGCCATGTGTTCAATGTGATCTAAGAGTCCATGGATTTGCGCCACGTCCTGAACGCTGCTGGTACCATCTTTGTCTCGCACTTCTCAGGAGCAACCGCCGTGGAAGGCCTCACGACCTGAGTGGGTGCAACACCACGGCTGTTTGCTGCCAGCGTCGCCATCTGAGCTAGAAGTGCGTTCATGGCAGCCTGTTGGTGAACGCGCGTGGAGCCTCCGCTAGGTGTACCTGGGCCTCGGCGAGCTCTGGGAGGTGTAGGGAAGCGTGGATGTGGTGGAGTCATGCTGGTCTCGTTGTCAGGCCTACTGGATAAGCGCCTGTGCTTCCAAACTCGTACACCACCGCATTCCAGGCAGAGCTGACTACACTGCTTCTTGCACTCCGACATGCTGGTGTAGGATACGTCGGAGACATATATCTTTTCACAGACTCCCTCGCCTCACTGCACGCCCTCCATCACGACTCTCCGAAAGACAACACCAAGCTATTGTCTGTCATCCACAAACAACTGGCTGTTCTTCATCGGAGCGGCACTGCAGTCACCTGTCACTGGATCACGGGGCATGTTGATGTCTCGGAAAGTGAGAGCCTTAACAGGGCCGACACTGCAGCTCGACTCGCTGGTGCGGGGTCACGAGTCACTTTTACCATCCTTCAAAGCGCCTCCTCCATAAAGACAGCAGTCAACAGGGCGGCGATGAAGGCCACGCGCCGCCAATTCGACACCGCGGTGGAGGAAGGATCCCTGTCGGCATCCTGGTATGCCGCGGCAACTCGACGAGAACCACTCCTTCCGCCCCGCCTGACTCCTGGTGTTGCCGCACGCGTCATTCGCCTACGTCTTGGGCACCTGTGTTCGACGCAGATACACCAGACAGAACCAGAGCCCTCCCCAGTGTGCCCACACTGCTTGGTGGAGGAGGAGGACCTTCTTCACCACTACCTGCTACGCTGTCCAGCGACACACGTCCCCCGCCCTCGTGGACTCAAAGGACTCCGATCAGACGGCCAATCCGTGTTGTCGCTGCAACCACACTGTCTACACTAATAGAAGTGTACTTACTGTAGAGGCAAAATGGCGCGAACCATTCAGTTGCCTGATGAAGGCTAGACCAAGAGGTTATCTTGACAGTATTTAGTCCTTTAAAGCCTTCGGACTTTGGTTTGACAAAATGGCGCGAGCCATTCAGTTGTCAGATGGAAGGCTAAACCTAGATGTTTGTCTAGGCTGTATTGAGTCCACTAAAGCCTTCATTGTAAGAGGAATAGGATAGAGATAATCCAACTCACTCTTGTCTCATCTATTAACATTTTTTTTTTTTTTTTTTTAAAGTTTTATGTAATAATGTACACTTATACATGGCACATATATACAAATGTACATGTTACACAAAGCGGGGAGCCCGCCGGTGTAGTAGTGAGTCAAGACACGGCGGTGTGTCCCGCGCGTGGCTTGTCTGTTACTGGTGGGTGGTGGCGGTCCTCACCACCCGTCGCCCGGCGCCCGGCTAGGCGCGGGCGGCGATCAGCGCGGGAGGGGGTGCTGTTCGCAGCACCTTCAGCAGCACATTTGTTGGTGTGCGGCGGACCAACTGGGCAGCACTTGCCTCTCGCGCCCTCAGTAGGTCGCCTCGTACAGGGTGGGCGGCGGGCGCTGGCTCTGGCCTGAGGCAGGCGGTGGCTGGGCAGGAGAGGAGGTAGTGCACTAGTGGGCGCCGGGAGCGGCATATATACAAAATAAATATTTTAACTAAGGATTTGAAGTTGTGAATGCGCGCTGTCTGAGGACAGTGTGCGC
>JAXIVD010002467.1:27500-32500 GCA_036785275.1 Cancer borealis
ACTGTCGTGGAGGCATTCTTTCCCTGTGGACGTGATAATAGCTTAGTTCCGAGTCAGTATAATTCACTTCCTTAACTCAGAAGTTAATACACAGTCACAATAACATAGAAATTACCGTGAAAAATATATATTGTACACCATGAAATATTTTGTAGGGGAATAGGGGACCATGCGGTTTTGAAACCACGTTGTCCTTCTTTAAGAGAAGGAAATTGGTATTATCCACTTATAATAGATCTCAATAGGGGTTTACATGTATTGTCAGACTATTGGGGAAGATTATGGACTATATAATAATGGCGAGAGGTATTGGATTTCACAAATATTGAGAAATTTCGAGAGCGATGTCACTCGCCTGTGGACGTGATAATAGCTTAGTTCCGAGTGACGCTCTCTGGGAAGAAGGCGGGAGATGAGAAGGGGGAAGGGGGGGTTTCGAGGATATTCCTCCTTTGATCTTATTATTAATTGATTATTGAGACGTGAAATAGTTATCAGTTTATAGGAAATTAATTTTGACGCTAAATAAGACATTTAGATATCTATTGAACCTGATCTCTGGATTAATATATAGGGGAAAATTTTTGTCTACGTGACTTTTGCACGTCACGGGCCCCGGGGCATGATCGCCTCACATGAGGCAATATTACATCATTCTTAACAAAGTTTTGTGAGAAGATAACTAAGTAGGTTAATTATATTAGACTATGGAGAGTATTTTGACAAGTTAATGACTATTAATAGTGATTAGATTATGATACTAATTTCTTTCCATAGAAAACTGTCCGGTGGGAGGGGTTGACTGCATAGGATTTGAAAGTTTGGAGAAACAATTCTAATATAAACATTAATATAAACATATAGTATAAAATTATGAATGATGTGTGAGTAAAAACATTTATATAATGCAGTATCCCCTTGGGAATACAGGATCTAAGGGCAGACTAAACAAAACAAAAAAGGTACATTCAGTAGGCCTATTTGAGATTAACTTGGAGGCATCACAAAAGGAGAAAAAAAGTAGTTTAATTAAATTTGAATGGCCTCGTTATAACTGATTATCATACATCCGTTGAGCTTATAGTTGTATGAGATGCGGTAAAAGTTATTTGATCATTTAAGTTCATAATCACCAACCCTTCATGAAGTCTAAAACATAAGCCTGTATCAATCTTTGCTTGGATGAGATAAGTGTGTGTGTGTGTGTGTGTGTGTGTGTGTGTGTGTGTGTGTGTGTGTGTGTGTGTGTGTGTGTGTGTGTGTGAAAACAGGAAGCCTTTCATGCAGTCTAGTCATGTAAAGTGCGTGGCGATGCAGTAGTGTGTGTTGCCATGCCACGTGCCTCCCTTCCTTCCTTCCCATCCCTCCCTCCCTTCCTTCATTTCCTTCACTTTTTCGTCGCTCGTTATTGCAACGTTTTCGTGTTCTGTTAATCAACTTATACTTTGGTCACGGGGTACAGAACACTAACTTCTAAAATGATTTTCATTAAAAGATCTTTCCGTTTTCTATAACTTCAATTAACAAATAATCTTCCTTTGCACCTTCTGTCATATACTAACATCAACTCCTGTCATTTACTAACATCATGCTCCTTCTGTCATATAATAACATAATTCTATCTTCTTGCTTTGACACATATATAATCAGCACATAAGTAATTCTTCTAGGAGCATATAAAAATATTCATAATCATGGAGCAACACTTAATAAAATAATCACGGAGCAATACTTTATAAATCACAAATCCTACATAAAATATCCTTACACTAACATCCTACAGCTGCTTTCAAGACTGCATTAGAACAAGTTTCCACTTACCCCAATATCTCAACAGCTCCATTCTGAGCTGAGTTGATTACTTCCTGAGTAGAAGTCTGAGTGAATGCTGCTTCTCTAAGCGAGTAAGCCTCTTTTATTTCCAAAATCTAGACAGTTACCAATTCTCTACAGACACAGCATTTGGGAAAGTTCCTATATTGGTTTAAGGCTAATTGTTAGGTTTACAATACTCGGAAATGAATAGTACATCAGTGACGGCTATGACATTGTTGTTAGGCTAATCCTTAGGCTTGTTTTCCCTTTGTTTGGACAACATTTGAACTCTCGTCTCATAAAATCACTTCCGTCTCACAAAATTTATCTTCCCATTTATCTGACTCTCTGGTCATAAGTAAGCATTACGGTTGTCTTTTGCCCTCTGGTCATAAGTAAACATTACATTTGTAGGGCTATGTGTGTAACAACATTTGAACTTCCTACTTAATATATATATCTTCCCTTTTATCTCACTCTAATATGAATGCTGATATCTAGACCATATTCCCTTGTACATTTAATTTCCTGTATATGGATTATCTGCGTGTTTACCTGGCGTTCTGATATGGAACATCTGTTGTTTTGATCTCGCCACTATCTGACCCATAATCTTAGTTTGTATTTGATTTCCTCTACAATCTTTACAATTCCTTACCACGTGGTTCCATGCCAAGTGGTTACTATTCCACATGTATCTTCCACCTTCACATATCACATAATTATGGTCACGACAACTTCCTTCACTTCCTTCCCTAACCTCTCTTTCATTCACTTCTACTGTATTGAATTGTTCTCCTCAATCATGTGTTCTGTCAGCTGTGTGTGTGTGTGTGTGTGTGTGTGTGTGTGTGTGTGTGTGTGTGTGTGTGTGTGTGTGTGTTGTTTGAGATATAGTTAAGTTATTTGAGTGAATACAACTTGGATTTATCTCCTGCATTCTTTCTGTTCATTTCTCTCCTAGCAGCGCCATGTGACCTCTGACGCCTGGCGCTAACTTTAACTTTAACATTAACTTTATATGCATTAACTCCTTTACTAACCATCCTCTCTGTTTGCTACACTCACGTTAGGCAAGGCTTCTAGTGCCACTTTACTAACCACTCAACACACACACACACACACACACACACACACACACACACCACATTTCCGTAGTCGTAGCAGGGGTGGGAAGGTGTGTTAGTCTGTTAGCGTGAGAATAGCTGCTTGTAACATCAAGACGAACACACACACACACACACACACACACACACACACACACACACACACACACACACACACACACACACACACACACACACACACACACACACACGCACACACACACACACACACATAACCCGCCACGCAATACTAGTCTGTATCACGCGGGGCATCGGGTGACAGTCGTGATAGTGACAGAAAATCCTTGGACGGGGATCTGGATAGTGAGTCGCAAGGACAGAATAACGTGAATAGTGACAGACAACAACAGGACAGGATGAGTTGCATAGTGACTCAACAAAGGACAGGATGAGTCAGTAGTATGAGTCTATGCTTGACACACACACACACACACACACACACACACACACACACACACACACACACACACACACACACACACACACACACACACACACACACACATCCTGCTAGTGATTCAGGGTAGTACAGCAACAGATCATCGTTGTTGCAGAGAGCGTGGCGCGTCAACGCTTTGCCGACCTTGCTTAAACGTGTTGGTATTCCCAGGAAGTGACGAGGAGAGGCGAGGCAGCAGAGACAGGGTAGGGTAGGGTAGGGCAAGGGCAGGGCAGGGTATGGGTATGGGTAAGGGAGTTCTCAGTATATAGTACCTTGAAAATAGTCACGCAGCATCAACACAAACTTCTGCGTATACGTTTTAGAAATATATGCGTGAGGTAATCGACCTTACACTTGCATAGGGGAGACTGCATCTTTTTTTTTTTTTCTCTCTCTCTCTCTCTCTATCTATTTATCTATCTATCTTTTTTTCAGCCACGTGATTCTTAGCTTACTCACCAGACTGGCATTCATGGTAGCCAGCAATTCTTGAAAACAGTTAAACATCGATTGCGCGCGAGGAGTAGCTAGTAAAGTCAGTCAGTGAGTCTCGCTTGGAATTCCCTCTCGCCACCGCTCACTCACACACACACACACACACACACACACACACACACACACACACACACACACACACACACACACACACAACATTGATTTCTACACAATGGTTTCGTTCTTGTTAGCTTCTGATTCCCAAACAAATAGATCGTTTACGCAATACACTTTGAGAACAGGAAGTGAAGTGTGACAGGAATACGTTAGGGAGAACTACAACAATATAAAATAAATACAAGTCAACTGTCGTTTCTAGCGGTACTGGAACAAAGAATAACATAAATTACATATCTTGTCTAATACTTTAAGGCGAGATAACTATGTGAAATTGTGAAGCAAGAGTTTAGGTAAAGAAGGTTTGATTTATTGATTGAGTTCGAGCCGATGGAACAGAAAACGAGGTCATGGCGCCAAAATATGAAGGGAACAGAGAGAGAGAGAGAGAGAGAGAGAGAGAGAGAGAGAGAGAGAAGGCGGTAAAACATGAGTAGAAAGAAAGTTTTAATATATCTTTCAAGGTCAAATGGATAGTGTTTAATTGAGCTGTTTGAATGTTTGTTAAGAGAATAAAAGTTGATTTGAATATATTAATTGTGGAATTGTTGTATATGTGTGTAAAGGTGGGGGGCTGAGAGGCTTGTGTGTGTGTGTGTGTGTGTGTGTGTGTGTGTGCGTGCCAGTCACCACCTATTATCACTTTCACTTCCCATCATTCCCCTTCACCCCATCACCCAACACCATCACTTCACTTCTTTCTGAAACCCTGTTATTTCGCTTTCATTTATTACGATGCTGTTTTGTTTCTTGTTATAATGACTGACTTTAACATTTGTCTTTTGTTGTTATTATTATTATTGTTATTATTGTTGTTGTTATTATTATTGTTATTGTTGTTATTATTGTAGTTGTTGTTGTTGTTGTTGTTGTTGTTGTTGTTGTTGTTGTTGTTGTTGTTGTTGTTTAAGGCCGGACACACTTCAGATATATGGAAGTTTCATCACATACGTACAGTTGTTGGTGTCCCAAGACCGTAATTGCCTTATCTGCCCTTCAAGATT
>JAXIVD010002467.1:35000-59562 GCA_036785275.1 Cancer borealis
TATATATATATATATATATATATATATATATATATATATATATATATATATATATATATATATATATATAGGTTGCTTTAAATGTTTGCTTTTGTTTTTGTCAATACTAATATAATAACAAGACTATATGGAATAAGTGCATCATCATTATTATCATTATCATTATCATTATCATCATCATCATCATCAGGATCAGCAGCAGCAGCAGGGACCTCGACTGGAATATTGCAGTAATTCTTTTTGTTAATATTCTTTGATTGATGTAACTCTTAGTCTGTTGACCTCGTTAGGATGGCGTAGACTAAGCATTTCAGGCCACTTACAGGAAGCACCAACACACACACACACACACACACACACACACACACACACACACACACACACACACACACACACACAGGAGGTCAGGATATCCAGTCTCCTGCTCCTGTCATGTTTACAAGGTCACACATCACCTGCTTACCTACTTACCTTACCTACTTACTGCTTGGTGAACACAGGTTATATCGTGCAAGACAAGACCTTTTAGTGTTCGTCTGACTCGGGTCTCGAACCAAGGAACTCATGGTGTCCCGAGTAGGTTATTAATGGTAGTGATAATAATGTTGTTATTGTTATTGCTATAAGAATGGTTGTAGTGATAGTGGAAGTAGACTAGTATTAGTAGTAGTAGTAGTGTAGTAGTAGTAGTAGTAGTAGTAGTAGTAGTGATAGTGGTAGTAATTGTGAGTAGTAGTAGTGGTGGTAGTAATTGTAGTAATAGTAGTGTAGTAGTAGTAGTAGTAGTGATAGTGGTAGTAGTAGTAATAATAGTGGTAGTAGTAGTAATAGTAGTAATATAGTAGTAGTAGTATTAGTAGTAGAAGTGTTAGTATTAGTCTCGGTACTAGTAGTATTTAGTGTGTTCGGAGGTTAGGTTAGTAGTTGTGTAAGTAGTATTTAGTGTGTTCGGAGGGCTCACACTTGAACCCTTACAGCCAAGGTATTGACCAAGATGGAGGATTTGGAAGGAGCCGTGAAGGACAGACTCAGCATAGAGGGTACGTGTGTGTGTGTGTGTGTGTGTGTGTGTGTGTGTGTGTGTGTGTGTGTGTGTGTGTGTGTGTGTGTGTGCGTGCGTGTGTGTGTGTGTGTGTGCATGGAAGCATCACTGGTTTCAGGTAAGGTTTGAAAGAAAGTTTCCTTATCGTCAATTTTAACTTTTTTATTTATAATTGATCTGTGTTATGGAAAATAATGCCTGCGTCTGTATTATTGCATGTAACATCAATGCATCTTTATTATTATTATTATTATTATTATTATTATTATTATTATTATTATTATTATTATTATATACAATACTTTACTTTGTATAAATAATACACTAAAACATTAACCAGTGTATGTCATGATCTCTCTAAATATGTTTTTTTATCGTGTATGTAATTTTCTGCATTATTTCCAGTGCATGTCAACACCTTATATATATGTGTGATTATTCTATGTACTCATCATCATCATTATTATTATTATTATTATTGTTGTTGTTGTTGTTACCGTAGTGAGTGTAATGGGTTAGTTACCGTGTGTGTTTGTTCCAGTGGCCTCGACGCGGCACTCTGCCTTGGAGGAGGTGGTGGTGCCGCTAGACCAGATCATGAAGGCACCTGTCTCTCTGAACCAAGATGACGCCAGGCTCATACAGGTGTGTGGGTGGGTGAGGGTGTTTGGGGGGGTGTAGGGGGAGAAGGGTGTGTGTGTATAGAAGAAGGATGTGTGTGTGTGTGTGTGTGTGTGTCAGGGAAGAGACGAAGAGGATGAAAAAGTGTACCCGATCTGTCAGTTACTTGTCAAAATCAGTTAGTTAATTCCTTTCCCACTCACTCTGACTAGTCAATCACTCACTCACTCGCTCACTCACTCATTCACTCACTCACTCACTCAGTCAATCACCTCTTACCGCGGTGTGAGTGTTACAGAAAGCACAAGGATCATAGATAGCAAGTTGATTTAGGGAAAGGCTCAGTGAAGTGTCACAAGCATCGGAAGAGATAATAAGATAAGAGGTTGTGTCGTAATTAATACTCTCTCTCTCTCTCTCTCTCTCTCTCTCTCTCTCTCTCTCTCTCTCTCTCTCTCTCTCTCTCTCTCTCTCTCTCTCTCTCTCTCTCTCTCTCTCTCTCCTCCTCCTCTCTCTCTCTCTCTCTCTCTCTCCACCTCTCTCTCTTTCTCCACAGCGGATACGAGCCAAATACCTCTTTCCTCCTCTACCAAAGGATATTCTCTTTCCTCCCTTCGACTCTGATCCTTCCATGGGGCAGAGGCAAGCAAATACGACTCATTCTGGGCGATAAGGTACGTGGTGTGTGTGTGTGTGTGTGTGTGTGTTGTCTCTTTGTTTGGCTTTGTTTGTTTCACTTTTTTTAATTGTTTTGTTTTGTCATGTGGAGGTCGAGGTTATTTTGAAGAGGATGTGGGGGTGTAATGTGTGTGTGTGCGTGTGTGTGTGTGTATGTGTGTGTGTGTGTGTGTGTGTGTGTATGTGTGTGTGTGTGTATGAATGTGTATGTGTATGACTATGTGTGTTTTCCCCACCTCGTTTCATCACCTACTCTGTGTATAAATGAGTGTGTATGTTTATTATATATATATCTTAACCTTATCACACCAACACCAACACCAACACCACAACACCACACTTTAATCCTCCTCAACACCTTCAATAATTACTCTCATCTGCAGGTGAAAGAAGGCGGTTTCTTCGTGGAGTGCGGAGCCTTGGACGGGGAAACGCGATCCAACACCTTAGTCTTTGAGAAGGAGTACGGATGGCGAGGCGTCCTGGTAGAAGGCGACCCTAAGAACTTCGAACTGGTTAGGAAGAAGAACAGAAGAGCGTGGACTGTCAATGGGTGTCTGAGTACCTCGTCTTACCCTAATGTGGTGAGTGAAGGGACGGGTGTTAGGGTAAAGGGTGGGGATGGTATGTGTGTGTGTGTGTGTGTGTTAGTAAGTTAGAGGGAGAGGTGGTAAATGTTAGTGTGATCAATGCTTATGTTATCTCGCTTCCGTTCTGTGTGTGTGTGTGTGTGTGTGTGTGTGTGTGTGAGGGAGGGGGGGGGGAAGGATGTGACAGCTTATATAGATGTAGGTTGTGTATTGTGATGTACGACCCTAGTGAGGCAAGGTCATAATTGTGTATGTATATTTGTTTTAATTGGATCGTTTGAAAGGTTACATACATATACACTAGTTCAAGATCAGATAGTGTGCTATATAACAACAATAACTACTACTATTATAAACTATTACTACTACTATTAAAAAAAAACCAGGTATACCGTCACACTTACGTCCTGAAAATACACTCATTTAACTTCTTTTCATTTGATATAAAGAATGATATGAATACGTAGCTCTACAAACACTACACTATGTCATCTTGAACTCCTTGTCGCTATAAAGTGTCTTGCTTTGTACGTAGTGATATCAATATATACAAGTGTTGACAGTGGGAAGGCATGAGGCAGAGCGTGAGGAAGGAAGAGGAGAGCTGAAATAGAGTGCTAAGCGTGTCAGTCTAATCCTTATCCTTATCTTGCTAACAGGAGCTGAGAAGGAACAATTTTTTTTTTTTTTTGTATTCTGTTATTAAGGTGGAAACTGTTTCATACCAGCAACGAGTGTTTGAAGATAATCTTTATATCTTTCTTATCTCGTGGGTTCAAGAGGAGAGAAGATAAAATATAATAATTGAAAGAAGATATGTTCATGTGATCTAGAATACTTGTAGAATTGTATATTAATGAAAATAAAATAATTCAAAACATACTTAAAATTCCAAATGAAAGAATAACACACACAACACAACACTTTTTTTTTTCTACATCAAAAACCGTTGGCGCCAATAAGCTTTAATGGAGGCTAAGATGGACTACCTTTTACCCATTATTTACTCTTAACATCATCTCAATCTCTGTCCCTCACACCCACAGGTAATGTTCAAGCAGAGTTTCAACATAGGTAAGATCAGTGACCTTGAGACAGGACACAACAAGACTGGGTACGCCGAGGTGCAGTGTTTACCTTTCTACTCCATCCTGCTCGCCCTCAACACCACTACCGTCGATTACTTCAGTCTGGATGTGGAAGGCGCCGAGCTGGGGGTGCTGAAAACCATACCCTGGGACAAGGTGAACATCAAGGTAAGCTGCTGTTTGGGTGTTGTTTGAGGGAAGGTAGGAAGGGAAGGGAAGGGAAGGTGTGTGTGTGTTTAGGTGGTGTTTGAGGTAAGGTAGGAAGGAAAGGGAAGGTGTGTGTGTGTGTGTGTGTGTTTAGGTGGTGTTTGAGGTAAGGTAGGAAGGGAAGGAAAGGTGTGTGTGTGTGTGTGTGTGTTTAGGTGGTGTTTGAGGTAAGCTATGAAGAGAAGGTGTGTGTGTGTGTGTGTGTGTTTATATCATGGTGTTTGAGGTAAGGTATGAAGGGAAGGGAAGGGAAGGTGTTATCAGATAGATTACTAATACTTTCATGGTTTTCTCTTTTATTTAGTAGTTTGATATGTAATCTTTGTGGGGTTGTGAGTGTGTGTGTGTGTGTGTGTGTGTGTGTGTGTGTGTGTGTAGATAGATAAGTATTAGATAGATCACTAACACTACCATGGTTTACTCTCATATTTAGTAGTTTGTTGTGTAATCTTAATGGTGTGTAGGGTAAAGCCGGCTGGCCTTAACACACCTTACCTTCCAGACACTCTCGGTGGAATTTATACACGGTGGCGAGGGGAAGGAAGCAATAAAGAAGTACATGGAAGGGCTCGGCTATCAGACGTTTTCCGAGGTCACTCACCCGGGCTGGCTGGCAAACGACTTCATCTTCGTTAAAAAGGAATTAATGCCACGCAAGGCGGTGCATTCCTCGGGGCATTCCTAGAGAGGGTGTGTGTGTGTGTGTGTGTGTGTGTGTGTGATTTGCTCATACTGTTTAGACTGGTGCTAGGGTGGTGGTGCTGATGAAGGAAGGGAAGGGATGTAGTGTGTGTGTGTGTGTGTGTGTGTGGAAGGGTATAGTGAGATAGGACACAACACACACCATACACACACACACACACACACACACACACACACACACCTTACTGTTGAATATCATAAATTGGTGAGCAGTGCGTGTGTGTCTGTGTTCTGTGTGTGTGTGTGTGTGTGTGTGTGAGGGGAGTCATTGACGGGGGGGGGTGTAAGGGAAAGGCAGAGTGTACGTAAAGGCAGTGAAAAACAGTGCATTATTTATTCCTAATCTTAACCGACTATGCATTCTTCCGCTTCTTAAATCAATGTTCGCTCGAGTGACTGTCGTAAGTGAAAGAAAACGGAAAAGGAGAAAATACACTACAATAAAGGTTAGGATATCAACTGAAACCTAACCAGAGTATCCTAACATCCTTATACTAACTAAGGATTGCAAGATGGGAGGTGTTAGGTTAGGATACAGTGCCCCATCCTTTAGAATCCTACAATAAAGTCGTCATTATTAGTAGGATGTGAAGGATACTAGTGTTAGGGTGAGGATGTAACGTTTTGGAGTCCTATTGTTAATCCTTCCACCGTCGTAGGATTGTGAAGGAAGGAAGGATGTGCGATGGTATCCTTCAGTCAATCTATGATGTGAGAAGGAATTTGTGTATGAAAGTTTTAATGATCGCTTTTTGTCAGTGTTTTTATTTTTATTTTATTTTTTTGAGTGATTCGTTTTTTTTTCTACCAAAGTTTAATAAGCGTTGTTTAAGGGAAGTAAATAAATAAGTTTGTTTTATTTGTTGGTAAAGTAAATAAGTGAGGAAGGAAGGAAATAAATACAATGAGTTTTTTTTTAATGCAACTTATCGTGAATTATTGTCATTTATCATTGTTCGACGGTATTATGGGAGCGGATTGTGTGATTATTTAAATTTTATTTGTTTATTTATTTGTTTGACGGACACACACTCACACCTGTTGTAATTATTTTGATCGCGCATTTCACTTCAATTGAGTGTTTTTTTCTGCATTTAAACACATTCGTATGTATGGTGTTTGGAATTTGACACGAAGTAGTAATAGTAGTAGTAGTGTGTGTGTGTGTACGTGCCATATTGATTTCAACAAGACTATAGTGATAAAAATGCTTGTCTTTCACGATTTTAGTGTTAATTGAAAGTGTGTTGTTGCATCTTTCTCACTGTCTTCATCTCATCCTAGGATAGACGTGGTGCGCAAGGCGATCGTCACTTTTATCAATAATTTCTAGTACAGTTTAGAGGTAGATATTCTGTGATTGAAGTGATTGGATAATGAATAAACACGAGAAATGTATTGTTCATTTGTTTTTTTTGTTTGTTTTTTTATAAGTGTTGAAATATGTGACCTTGAATTCGAGTGCGATTGAATTGTTTTGTTTTGAGTGAATGAAAATAATGTGAGATAAGAATTAATGTTACGTTTTAGTGTGGTTAAATATTTTGGGAATGCATGGGGAAAAAAATTGATAAATGTTGTGTGTTTAAATAATAATAATAGATAAAACAATGTGAAGTTTAAATTTTGAATGGGAAAAAAAAGTTGAAAATTCAGACTTAGAAAAATGTTCAATCAAATTCCTTTTACAACCACATTTTTTATTCAGAATTGAACGTGGTTTTTGGCTGAACTGGACTTGGGCAGAGAACATACAACATAGTGAACGCATTATCAACATATAACAACCTTACTGATAACACAAACATTGCATACGAGATCATATCGGAAAGACAGGTAAGGCAACTAATTATTAACACACACACACACACACACAAACACATACTAATAACAAATCCCATCCTTCTCTTGTATACATAATCTCGTTCAGTATGTATGTATGTATGTCCATCACTATGAATATCGACACTATATCAAAAACAGTATATAGAAAAAAGAATGTTACTCCCCATTTCTCTGCCTCTTAAGACCAGCAGAGTGTAATGCCCTTAACTAAATACTGATCTATGTTAATACTGTCAGTGCAAGCGAAGCAGTGTGTGTGTGTGTGTATGTATGTGTGTGTGTATTTACAGTAAGGTAGGTTGAATTAGCTGCCACAATATTTAGATAAGTGTAATCGAGTCTTCTAACGTTCTATATAATAATGTATAAGTTTTTTTTTCTTCTCTCTCTCTCTCTCTCTCTCTCTCTCTCTCTCTCTCTCTCTCTCTCTCTCTCTCTCTCTCTCTCTCTCTCTCTCTCTCTCTCTCTCTCTCTCTCTCTCTCTCTCTCTCTCTCTCTCTCTCACTTTTCTTGTTTTTTCTCCCAACAACTCACTAGTTCAATGCACTCAACACACTCTTGTCAATTACCTTCCAACACTTTTATTCATTGCTTCACGTTTATCAAAAGTATAAAAAAGTTTCATTCGTATCAGTCACGAACACTCTTGCTTCACTCACTATGCTTCGTTTTCTATGAGTCCTTAAATAGTGGTTCCTCTCTCATCTAGTGTTGTGTTGTGTTGCCATGAAAGATTAGTGTTGTGTTTGTGTTGTGTTGTGTTGCGTTTTTACGTTATTCTTGCTGATTGTAAGTTGAAATTCTATCGTCTATACAGATTCTATTTTGTTTTGTTGAGCATGATAAATATAGTCGTAGTTTGTTTGCTAAATACGGTAAGTTTAAAGCATGTTATGAACTAAATTATATAAAATGGCCACTAAATTATCAATAATGCATGGCTATTGGGTGTAAGGATGACAAAAATGTGTTACTGAAGTAGACTTAGTACAACGCTAGACACTTCATTTGTTTTATCTTCTTTTAACTGAAACTAAAGAAAATTCAAACTATAAATTTTCACGTTTCACTTCTATAGAGACACTTTTGACTAATTCAGCGGCACGTAACTTTGTCCCTTAACACCCACGTACATTAGAACTAAAACTAATGCATCGTTGTTCCATTCAGTAATCAGAGAATAGACTATTTACAAAACTACTGATGTGACAGACAATCTTGGTCCATCACCGCTCAGTACAACGCCATAATGCCCTCTCACTGAAGCTTCTCACTAACACTTCCTTACACTCTGCAATACTAACTTAACATATACAAATGCCCTGTGATATACTAATGCTTAGGTACAGCCACCGGTAATGTGTGAAGAGAGCGTGTAGAAAAGTAATTGAGTGACTGAATGAGTTTTAGCGAATTGATTTTGGATTGATTTATCGTCACTGTGGTATCAATGTTGTCCTCGTACACGCCTCTTGTATGTATGTTGTGTACACGCCTCTTGTATGTATGTTGTATACACGCCCTTAACCGGCCAGGCACAGAGCTGAAATCATGGTATAAAAGTGTGATAAATGATCTGACAACAACAATATTTCTTCCTCGCCTGCCAGTATCAAATGGCGAAGCACGTTTTCTATCATCAATAACTTGCATAAACATCACCAATTTTTTTTTCTTTACTAGTAATTTATGTGTTTTAAGTCTCACGCTAACCTGGCACTATTAAAAAATATATAATACAAATAAGAAAAATCAACCTAACAAGTATGCTGTAAAAAAAAAGAAGAAGAATTGGAATCCATTAAATAGAAAACCGAAAGCTTGAATCCTGTTGAATGTTGGTGTCATCATCATCCCAGGAGCAGACGACGGATTTGTGGATGATTCTTGGACCTCATGAACGCGTTGTAATCCAATTCGTTAAACAAGTCAATCACTGCGAAGAGGAGAGAGTGAGTGAGTGGGAGGAAGTATAAAGGGAGAGTGATATATGTACGGAGAGGGGGAGGGAGGTAAGGAAGGGATATATAGGGAGAAAAGTAGAGAGCGGTGTAGGTAGGTAGGTAGGTAGGAAGGGAATGGAGTCTAGCATATGTGTTCGTGTTTATAGATCATTAGTCATTCTTGTCATGCAGTATTCAGTATACAAAGTACCAATTTCCACTTATCCTCCATTCATTAACACACACTATTTATTCACTCCTAAATACATACACTTTGATAGCGTTTTCCTCACCTCCTTCCGCTCTTTTTTCTCTCGTTTCTGTGGTTGTATTGTTATGTTTTATTCATATCTTGACCCGTTAAAATTACACTAATTATTTCATGTTTTTTTGCTGTTCTCATTTATATTCTTGATGTGTTCGTTCATTCCTTTAAATCTACGTTATTTATTTATTCATGAAAAGCAAATTACCTTCATTTTCTTTCCTTTGATGTGGTTGTGTTCTAATTGTGTTCTATTTTTTCCCCCTTTTTAAAACACATTAATTATCTTATATACTTCACTATTCTTATAAACATTTTTAACACACTTTCAAAACCAGGAAAAATTAAAATGGAATTGAAAAAAGAAGAAAAAGATATAAAAACCCCCTTTTGTACTAGGCTTACACTACTAATCAATACATAATAATTGAACAAACTATACATATACATATACATACATACATACAATACACATACATACATACACTAGCTATAGTTACCCCTACACTAGGTATATACACTCACCTTGTATACCTTTTCATACACCTCACCTATATACCTTTCCCATACAATATCATACATCTTATACAATCTACGGCCACCGCCCTCTACATCACCTACCATGCTTCCTATGTTAGTTTCAAGCATGTATGGACGCAGGGCAGACAGACAGACACACAGCTAATTGGGTTGTTTAGTATGCATGAGAAGGAGAATATTCATGCACACCTGTCTGTCTGTTTGTCTGTATGTCTTTGTATTTGCTTGCTTGCTAATCTGTCTTCTTGTTTGTCTCTCTCTGTTTGTCTGTCTATCTCCCTGTCTGTTTGTCTGTCTTTCTGCCTGTCTTGTCTATTGGTCTCCCTGTCTGTTTGTCTGTCTTTCTGCCTGCCTGTCTAACTATCTGTATCTCTCATTCTATCTATCTGTGTCCGTCTTCCTATTAGCCTGTCCGTTTATCTCTCTCCTCGTTCATCATGTTGGGAAAAATGGAAGGTGATTCAGTCTCAGATACACTTGGAAACTATAAAGAAGATTCAGCATATAAATCAAACATACATACATACATACAACGGTACAAGACATGTTAATTTACACCTACGGACACAGCCTGTTACACCCGACGAGTAGTAGTAGTAGTAGTAGTAGTAGTAGTAGTAGTAGTAGTTCATGTATTCTTCTCTAACATACTGAGGCGTGACTTATACACAAAAGGTTATTAAATAGATGAAGATGAAAGAGGAATGAAAAAGAAAAGAAAAGATGAGTTAACGAGAAATAAAAGAAATATAGTGAACTGAATGAACAAAGAGATGAATTGAGGAAGATTAGGATGAAAGGAAAGATTGTTAAATGGAGGAAGATGAAAGAGGGATGTAAAAAGGTATTGGAAGGAAAACAAGAAAGAAGAAAGAGAGAACAAAAAAAATAAACAGCTAAGCCAACAAGAGAGAGAGAGAGAGAGAGAGAGAGAGAGAGAGAGAGAGAGAGAGAGAGAGAGAGAGAGAGAGAGAGAGAGAGAGAGAGAGAGAGAGAGAGAGAGAGAGAGAGAGAGAGAGAGAGAGCGGAACTCGAACACAGACAGTTAATTGGACAAAGATGAAATAGAGAGAAAAGAAACAGAAAAAAAAAACAGTATAGAAAAGAATAAAAAAAAAAAAAAACATAATCAACTGAGCAAGAAAACAAAAAAAAGGAAGAAACAAAAATAGTCGTAACTCAAAAAAAAAAAACTTACGACAAAAAAAACTGAAAAAGAAAGAGAGAGATAAAGAGAACAGGAAGAGGAAGAAAAAAACAAACATAAAACTCGAAATCAAAAAGACAACTAAACAAAGAAAAAGAAAGCAGGAAAAAGGAAAAGAAAATCTGAGATAGAGAAAATTATACACAGACTAATCAAAACAACAACAACAACAACAACAAGAAAAAGAAAATAATCATAACTCCAAAATACACCAACGAAATTACCAATCAAGAAAAAATAAATTGAGATAAAAAAAAGTACATACATACATACATACATACATACAGTAATTAATTCATGCAGAGTTAACAAAGGCGTATCCACTCCTACCTTCCACATTAGCTGTGAATCCCGTTGGCGTCTCCTTAGCCTCGTCACCGTCATCAAACACTGTCACTCGAACCTCGGACTTGGCGAAGATCACGTGGGGGCGTGAGTCTCGCTGTTGGGGGGGGGGAGGGCGTTAGAGAGAGAGAGAGAGAGAGAGAGAGAGAGAGAGAGAGAGAGAGAGAGAGAGAGAGAAGAGAGAGAGAGAGAGAGAGAGAGTCCTACCATCCTACCCTTTCCCTTCTCTTCCTTTCCCCTCCATGTCTCAGTCCATTAACCAAAGCAACACACACACACACACACACACACACACACACACACACACACACACACACACACACACACACACACACACACACACACACACACACACACACATATACACACACGTAATGGCTCATGTCTTCATTGCCAACTCAAACTACCGTCCATTATTTTTTTTCTTTCTTTCTTTCTTTCTTTTTTCTCACCTGGGAATACAGTGGGTAAGATCAACAGTGTCATTATTCTGTCCCCAAACTTATTTAACTTCCCTTTTACCTGTGTATGTTCAGGAAAGTAATTGACTGACGTGGTTTAATAGTTATTTTCCCTACTTCTTTCCTGTCTTTTTTTTTTTTGTGTGTGTGTGTGTGTGTGTGTGTGTGTGTGTGTGTGTGTGTGTGTGTGTGTGTGTGTTCAGGAAAGTGATTTAGTGACTTGTTCTAATAGATTTTTTTCTCTTTCTCTCTCTCTCTCTCTGTCGTTCTCTATTTGTGAAAGAGACACTAAGCTATTTTGGCTTCACCATAGAAATATAAAAAGTCTGCCCAGTTAATGGATGTTCAATTTATCTGACGCACACAAACTTCTTCAAATAAAATAAAAAAGTAAAAATAAAAAACGTATTGCAGTGAAAATAAACTCACTCTTACTCTTCGTTCACACATATTTTCCTTCTAAATAGCAAAGCACAGCCATCTGTTGACCATGAAACAACCACAACATTAACTAAACGAGAGGAGTGCGAGAAGGAAAAAAAAAAATACACGAGACATGCCTGATAGAAAGAAGGAAGTAAGGAAAGCAAGGAAAACGGTGCTGCCTCTACGCTAGACTTCTGTCCTCTCTTAATAACACTTACAGGGGTGACTCTGTTGCCGCACCACCGAGCATCATAACCATTGTTCTCTCTCTCCACCTCGATGTAGGCGCCGTGACAATCCACTGAGTACGCTGCTGATAGATTATGGAAGGTCAGCAGCAGGTACAGGCCGGGCTCAGTCTGTAGGGAAGGAAGGAAGGAAGGAAGGAAAGATTATATTTAATAGTATAGCGAGAGAAGGAAGCAAGAAGGAGTTTTAGAAGACTTACAGCAGATGGTATTTAAGCCTCTGTGCCCATTTCCGCTTCCTTGATCTTTGAGCTTGTGGTGGCAGTCTGTCCACTCATTGGCGAGAGAAATTGGTGTGACTCGCTAACCACAGAACCACATAAAGAAGAATTAATTGTGGGAGAAGTTTTGCATAAGAAATTTCAGACAGACGTGATTGTGTGTGTGTGTGTGTGTGTGTGTGTGTGTGTGTGTGTGTGTGTGTGTGTGTGTGTGTGTGTGTGTGTGTGTGTGTGTGTGGCGTCATGGTTTCTTGTTTTTTCCGATACTGTATGTGTTGGTATGTGTTTAGGGGGGTGGAAGAAGGAGCCATAACAATAAAAAACACACTCAAACACACTCACTTTTATGTTCCACTCGCAATGAATATGTTCCTCTTCAGCCTCTCTTCTCGCCCTCATCGCTCCCGGGTGTAGGAACCTTACGAGGGTGTCAGGAGAAAGGTTCATGAGGTACCTAGAGGGAGGAGGAGGAAGGGAAACACATGAGGGAGGGAAAAATAAGATGAATTCGTGCTCCGTGAAGCTCTAGAGAGGAAATGACTAGCTTGTATAAGGAAGAATAAACCTTATGGATGTTTATTCAGTGTGGCGTAACTATTGACTTCCCACCACCTGCCTGAGAGAGAGAGAGAGAGAGAGAGAGAGAGAGAGAGAGAGAGAGAGAGAGAGAGAGAGAGAGAGAGAGAGAGAGAGAGAGAGAGAGAGAGAGAGAGAGAGAGAGAGAGAGAGAGAGAGAGAGAGAGAGAGTACACGGGTGCTACTTTGGCTTGTTATCTACAAGGAAAAAGTATCTACACCGTACAAGTTTTATTTTGGAATGATATCTATATAGTATAACTTATTATAACATATATATAACAAAGAAAATGTAATTGAAATAGTTGGGTTAGTCTAACCTAACCTAACCTAACCTCTAGATCGCATACCAAAGAAGATGTTCGTTCTATTGAGTTATAATGAAATTGAATTGGAATGTAATAATAGATGTAGGAGTGTAAAGTATTATGCATTTCTTTCTAGGCAAGTAATGGTGAAATACAGTTTGATATTATAGTAATCAGGAAAATAAGGCCAGATTCGTGTTCAGCATAATCTAAAACCTCATTGTACCAATTTTCATGAGATTCGGAGGTGTGGAAATTTTCATGAAATTATGTAGGGTACACCCTTAGAATTTTTTAGATAAATCACATATTTTGAAATAACTCAAAATGTATGGGATTTACGTAAAAAGCATATAGAATATAAAAGAAAGAGCAAGAGACGTTCGTTCTATTGAACTATACTATAACTCAATTGGAATTTAATTATAGGTGTAGGAGTGTAAAGTATTATGTATTCATTTCTTTTATAAAATTTTAATTTTCTTCATAGGTATTTGAGTTATTGAAAAGACGATGACTTTATGATATATACATAACCAAACTCCATAACTTTACTTCTATACAATTTTCCTTTAAGACTAATATTTACGTGGTAAAATGGGAAAACCTTTTTCGACCTCAATTTTGGTGGAATTTACGGGCCACAAAATGGAAAATCCAAATATTATAGTAAGGACAAAACTAATTCCAGATTCGTGATCAGCATGCCCGAGAATCTCTTGGTACCAAGTTTCATGAGTTGTGTTGAAACATTAACCTAACCTAACTAACGTTTCCCACCCATTTGACTTTTTTGCTGAAATCATGATATTTTGAATAACTCGAAAAGTATGAAGTTTACGTCAAAAATGTATGGAATAGTGTCCTCCTTTCCTTCCATCTTATAACTGACCTTCCTCTCCTCGTAGGACCTTCAGAAACCTTCACAAACAAAGTAGATTCATAACACGTAGATCGCATTACTAAGTGTAGATCCCATACCAAAGTAGATTCATGACACGTAGATAACAAGCCAAAGTAGCACCGAGTACACGTGAAGATAATAACAATAACAATAATAATAATAAAAATAACAATAATAATCATAACACCAATAATAATAAATAATAATAGTAACAATAAAATAACATAAATAACAATATCAATACCATAATTAGCATATTGAGCCGAAGTTGATTGGCGCCGAAAACGTAAATAGAGATCTACACCGCCTTTCCCTCGAGTGTAAACAAGAAACATGTGTAAAGGAACGCTGTGATACTCTTCCTCTTTCCTCCCTCAATACAGTGTTACAGAGGCCCCGAGGCAGGTGTACGAGCTCCTAAGGGTAAGGTGTTTATTCTCAAGTCCCTCTTAATATATTCTTACCTTGCAGTTCCGGGTAAATGGAAGCAGGAAGCAGGAAGGAAGGGAGGAAGGAAGGGAAGGAAAGAGGATGTAAGAGCTTATGTCCCGTTTTGTTTTGGTTTGAATTATTTTTTTTTTTTTTATCTTGTTGTCCAGGTCAGGATTGTATTGTTATGTGTGTGTTCTTATGATGTGTTTGTTTGTTTGTGGGTTTTTTATATTTATTTTTATTATGTGTAGAACTTTTTTTGTATTTTTTTTTTTTTGGTATTTGTGGTTATTATTTTTTGTGTATGATTTTTCGTGTTCGTGATTTTTTGCGTATTTTTTTGTTTTTTCTACCAATATACACAACAGGATTTTTTTTGTACCCTTGTTTTCTCGATTCTAAGTTAAACATTTGTAGTGGTAGTGGAAGAAGAGGAAGAGGAAGAGGAAGAGGAGGAGGAGGAAGAGTAGGAGTGGCTAAATAAATGATAGTACAGTTGTGGTGGGTGAATTAGGGAAGGAGGAGGAGTAGGGAAGGAATGGGGAGGGGTAAGGAGGGAGGAAAGGGGGGGAGGGGTAGCAGCAAACAAGGGATAGCTTAAGGGAGGGATGAGGAGGAGGAGGAGGTGGAAGTGGTGATGGTGGTGGAAGGAGAGAAAGAAGGAGAAAGAGGAGGAAGAAGGAAGGAAAAAAAAACAACAGGACAAGTACACAAGTTCACTCACCTTCACACTTACGTCAGCTGTCCACCCTAACCCCCCCTTCCCTCCCTCCCTCCTTCCTTCCCTCCCTTTACTCCCTTCTTCTCTTCCTCCCTTCCCTCCCTTTTACCGTCTTCCCTATACCTTCCTCCCTCTACCTCTTCCATTCCCTACCTTTCCACTTCCTTTCCTTCTTTCTCCACTTCACCGCTCACCCATCGCCTCTATCCCTCCTCCTCCTCCTCCTCCTCCTCCTCCTCCTCCTCCTCCTCCTCCTCCTCTCATGCGCGTCACTGAGCTTCACTCGCACATAAAATAATAAGAAAAAACATTTATCATTAAACTCGTGTTCTGTCAAGCGATCCAGAGAGAGAGAGAGAGAGAGAGAGAGAGAGAGATAGATAGATAATACTCACTCGTGGAATTCTGGTCCCAGTGGATGGTGTACTGCAGGTCTATCCATTACGAAGGGAACATTTTTGGGGGTTAGGGGGGCGTCCTTCTCCTTCTGTGGCATCTGTAATCATCATCATCATCATCATCATCATCATCATTATCACCATCAGCACCACCACCACCACTACTCATCATCATCATCATCAGGGCAGGTTTACGCAAGTCACCCCAATACTTAAGACCTGCTAGTCAAGGTACAAGTCCGTCCTACACAGTTAGATGCAAGGTTTGAGTTAGGTTTTTCTCTCTAGCATCACACCTAGTCCTTCTAGTTTTCAGGTTCCTCCTCCTCCTCCTCCTCCTCCTCCTCCTCCTCCTCCTCCTCCTCCTCCTCCTGGTCCTCCTCCTCCAAATTAGTACGTGGCATACTTAGTTTTTTGTTTTATTTATATCTATTACTGTTCCTCCTCCTCCTCCTCCTCCTCCTCCTCCTCCTCCTCCTCCTCCTCCTCCTCCTCCTCCTCCTCCTCCTCCTCCTCCTCCTCCTTCTCTTACAACAACAACTACTACTACTACTTCTGCTTCCTAAACGGCTTCACCCAGTTCTGCTTCAACCTGTTCTTGATCTATGTTATCCACCAAACACTCCCACCCACCATTCCACTTCACTCCACCTACCTCGGGAGTAACGGAGTAACATTGTATTTGGAGATTTTTATCTATTATTTTTTTTTTTTACTGTTCTATCTCTTAAGAGGATTTTTAAAAGTTGTCGGGATTCGTTGTTCTCAGATATTAATTAGTGAAGCGTAGATGAAGAAAATTATGATATTATTACTACTACTACTAATAATAATAATGATAATAATAATAATAATAATAATAATAATAATAATAATACAATGTTATCTTTTCGCTTCTTAATATCGCTAGAAAATAAACAAATCATTAAATCTAATTAAATATTGCATAACATCAAGTATTATTGACAACCATATTAACATGATAGTCAAGGTGTGTTAGTAGCATTAATAACTGAATCCTCATTGGCCGTGGAGGAGGCGGTAGTTGATCAGTAATTGGCTCGTTGATGCTTGTTAGGGTTCCAGGAGCCAATCACCGTTAAGATGAGATGATGGGGACAAATATTATAGCTCATTTTCGTCATTTTCACTATTATTATGTTTTAAGAGAAGTTATACGTTTAAGATAATATAAAATCATCATTGTCATTGTTATCATCGTCATCATCATTTTCATCATCATCATCATCATCATCAACAGGTTACGCGTGCACACCTGTGTCAGCCTAATTACCTGAGGCAGACCAGGCCGGGAAGGTGCACAGTTAGAGGACCAGTTCTATATTTTTTTTTTTCCCCTCACAGTCAGGTCAGGTCAGTAAAACACAACACAAAAAAAACACAACACTAAAAATAATAACCATTGAGACATAAAAGGAAAACTGGGGCTTGAGGTTTGAAATTACCTGTGTGTGGGGGGAGGAGGGGGAGAAGGGGGGGTTGGGGGGGGGGGTTATCTTACTTGTCTGTACCCGAAGATGGAGGGGTCGAGGCCAGGTATTTCACGAGGGGAGTAGAAGGCGGTGTATACGCGAGGAGAGAAAAAGTCCCGAGGGGTTGGTAAGGCGGTATTCCCCTCCTGTTTTTCCTCCTTCCTCTCTATTTCCTTGTGTCTCGGCTTGACTTCCTCCTCCTGTAACGCCATTCTGCCGGGTATCCAAGGGTTCTCCTCGCGGGATTGGGGGAAGGACCACACCTGAGGGAACGGAGGAAGAGGAGAAGGAGGAGGAGGAGGAGGAGAGGGGAAAGGAGCGTCAGTTGAGTTAGTAGAGATTTTTGTGTGTGTTTGTTTATTTACATTCCATCCATTCATCCATACATACATACATACATTCATACATTCATACAGTCATACCTACATACATTCCTACCTGTTTATGGGCCGTGAAGTCTGTGTTGTGTCCGCCTGCCTCGCTTGCCTCCAGCATCAGCATCGCCTCCGTCGTGGTGTGCGTCGCGTGACCTCCGCCGTGCACCACCTCGTCAGATATCCTTAGCGGGGCCGCAGACACTCTTCTGATGGAGTTGTCACCGCCGGGGAAGACAGGCGTACCCCCGATCACTCTGGGAGGACTGGGGGACTCAACGATTACATTATCCTGCTCATCTACAGCCTCGGGAAGCACGGCAGGGGAGAAGGCGTGCTGGAAATCCGCCTCAGGGATCGGAGAGAATTCCATACTGGGGAGTGAACTGACGGTGGAGTAGGAGGTGGTGGTGGTGGTGGGGGTGGTGCGTGGGGGGTTGGTGGTGATGGGGAAGGGCGTGTACTGTGGGTTAAGGCGATCTTCCGACTTAGATGAGGGCGGGGGCGTGAGGAGCTGGAACACCCTGTTGGTGAGCATGTCAAGGTTGAGTCCCTGGAAGGCGTCGTGTTTGATGGGCGTGGGCGCTGATGAGGAGAGGGAGGCCGGGGACGCAGGGGAGGCCATAGAGTGTGAGGATAGCGAGGCTGCATCACCGGGGTACAGTGCCTCAGGGTCAGCCTCCGTGGCACTCACCTCACCCTCAGTGGCACCAAGGGCATTAGTCTCCTCAGTGCCTTCTTCAACGTCTCCTTCAGGGTCTTCATGCGTGCCTAGCCTCTCTACGGCATCAGCATCACCGTTTAGGCCTATCGTGCCCTCTTTCGTGCCCAGTACAGGTCCAACATCCTCCACAGTCCCCCTCATGTGTCCCCCCACGAAGCCAAGGTCCTCCACTGTCCCCATGTACTCCACGGCGCCCTTGTCCCCCCCAGGCCGCCTCTCCCCCCCGTCAATGTCAAACTTACCGCTAACCTCCACGGAATAGTCGTCATCTACTTCCTCCTCGTCAGACACGCCCATGGGAGGCTGTGTGGGTGGGAGCGTGGGTATGCCCAGCTTCGGTGCCTCCATCAGGAAGAAAGGATCAGGTATAGGACGTGATGGGGAGAAGGAGGAAGGGATGTGAGATGGCTCCTTATGTCCTCCTTTATATTGTTCATTCTCCCTCACCTCCACCTCTTCTTCCTCGTCCTCCTCGAAGGTTTGTTGGGTTTCGAGTCTGTGTTTAACCTCCTGTAGCTTCTCCTTGAGCTCGGTGGCCTTCCATTGCGCCTCCTGGTGGTAGTTGTGGTGCTGGTGGTGCGGGTGTTGGTAGTGGTGGTGGTGGTGGTGTGTGTTGGTGTACTCGTTAACAGCTGCTGAAGCCTCATCAAGAATACGATAAATGCCGTTCATTAAAGATCCAGTGAAGGAATTGGTGGTCACTTCACGACTTGGCTTCACTTCCTCTTCACCCTCTGTCTTCTCCTCCCCTTCCTCCTCCTCCTCCTCCTCCTCCTCCTCCTCACCTCTATTTAATTCATCCGCTCCAGTCGAGTGAGATTCTTTCTGGGAAATTGTTGAATCTTTCGTGTTAACTCGTTCTCCTTGTAAGCCTCCTCCTCCTCCTCCTCCTCCTCCTCCTCCTCCTCCTCCTCCTCCGGTGTGGTCAGTGGGCACGTAGTTGACTTGCACCGGTTCGTAAGTGAGGAAAACAGGCACGGCGTCGCGTGTGCCTGGAAGGTTAATGAAGAACGGACTGTCGGGGTAGTGGGCGGGGGACGAGTCTTCCTTCCTACTCAGACCTCCTGCTACACCTGCACTTCCTACTCCTCCTCCTACTACTGGTACTGCTCCTGCTCCTACTGCTAGTACTCCTCCTGTTTCTCCTCCTTCTCCTCCTCCTCCTGTTCTTTCAGCTCCCACTGTTTCCTCCGCCTCACCAGTGTTCATAGCTTCAATCCTTTCGTCCTGATCCGTAATACTTGCACTGAAACTTGTATTTGTTGCGCTGTAATCCGTATTTTTTCCCCCATGATCCGGGAAGCTATCGCTGAAATTAGGGTTTTCTTCGTAATGCGGAATGTCTTCGCTGTAATCCGTATTTTCTTCCCCGTAATCCGAGAAACCTTCGCTGTAACCCGGATAACTTTCCCTGTAATCCGGATTATGTTCGCTGTAATCCGTATTTTCTTCCCCGTAAACTGGGAAACTATCGCTGAAACCCGGACTATCTTCCCCATAATCCGATATCGTTTCACTATAGTCCTGATTGTGTTCATCGTAATACGTCATTGTTTCACTGAAGTTCGGGTCCTCTACGCTATGGTCCGGAAAAGTGTCGCTGAAATCCGCTGTTCCTTCATAACTTAAGTTGACGCCACTTGGAACTGTATCCTCGACCGGCTTGTCCTCTTCATTGTACTTGTGTGTGTCTTCCTCATTGTACGTGTGTGTGTCGTCATCATACGTGGAGTCGTGGGTGTGTGTGGGTGTGTCCTCTCCGTCTACGATGCTGTCTTCATTATAAGTAGAATCCTCGTTATTATACACGATCTCGTCTTCATTGTAAGTGGCTTCATCATCATTATACACAATCTTGTCTCCATGATTGGTCTTATCTTCATTATAAGTGACTTCATCTTCATTATACGGCACTACATATTCAAGAAGTGCGATTTCCTCATCAGTATATGCGGTCTTATCATCATCATATTCATCATCATTTTCATAATAAGTCGTTTCATCTTCATTTTCATTATAAGTCGTTTCATCCTCATTTTCATTATAAGTCGTTTCATCCTCATTTTCATTATACGTCGTTTCATCCTCATTTTCATTGTAAATCGTTTCATCCTCATTTTCATTATAAGTCGTTTCATCCTCATTTTCATTATAAGTCGTTTCATCCTCATTTTCATTATACGTCGTTTCATCCTCATTTTCATTGTAAATCGTTTCATCCTCATTTTCATTATAAGTCGTTTCATCCTCATTTTCATTATAAGTCGTTTCATCCTCATTTTCATTATACGTCGTTTCATCCTCATTTTCATTGTAAATCGTTTCATCCTCATTTTCATTATAAGTCGTTTCATCCTCATTTTCATTATAAGTCGTTTCATCCTCATTTCCATTATAAGTCGTTCCATCCTCATTATACGTCGTTACATCCCCATCGTATACGGATTCCTCTTCGATATGGGTCGTTTTGTCTTCACTGTAAGCGGCATCGTGTTCACTGTACGCTATTTCATCCTCCTCATCCTTCACAAGACTTGCAGTGCCTCCTTCTGCAGTGCCTCCTTCTAACACTCCTTCACCGTCTTGCCCCAGGGACGGACTCGGCTTCGTCCTCTGACCTAAATATTTAACAAACGAAAATGGAATAAGAATAGTAGCCATTTCTGATTCTGTAGTAGTGATGGTAGTGGATGGGAGGGTAGATGTGGTGGTAGTGGTTGTGGTAGGTTGGTCGTCAGGGAAGGTTGCGGTCGTTGTGGTGAATAAGTCGTCAGTCTCGCTTGTGGTACGGTCCGTGTGTCGTGGTGGTTCTGTCTCGCTCGAGGGAAGTTCTGTGGGACTGGTCGTGTGCATCAAGTACGACCAAAGACCCTCAGTGGTGTAGCTGTAAGGTCGTTCCGTTGTGGTCGTGTCGTGCATTGCTTCCTCGTCTACTGGGAGGTCGTATCTACTATTTAAACTTGGGTCTTGTGGTTGTCGTTCTGTGTCGAAGGTGATGGTGGTGGTGGTGGTGGGGTCGTCTTCTGTAACTGTGGTGGTGGTGGTGGTGGAGTCAGGGAAGGTAGTAGTGTCGTGGTAGTCCTGTGTGGTGGTGGAGGAGGTGGTAGTGGTGGTAGAGGTGGTGGTGGTTGTGGTGGAGTCAAGTAACGGCGTATTTATAACCACTTTGCTGCCTTGCTCCTTGATCACCACCTCACCCTCACCCCCCACACCCTCACCCTCCCTCTGGCCACTTAGCAAGTCGTTCAGCATCTCTGGGTTACGCAGGACGACTAGCGGCACATGCAGATCCAGCGGAAGGTCGTTCACGTCGTAGAAAAGCGAAGGACCCGCATCTGTAGTCGTTGGGAAGGTCGTAGTGATGGTCGTTGTTGTGTCGTCTTTGGTAGTTAATTCATCTAATGGATTTAGGTCGTCCTCTTGACCTTGTTCGGTGCGCTGGGTCGTGTCGTGTCTGTCAAATGTCAACTCAAGGCCAGGGTACAGAAACCGGTTAAGGGGCGTGGTGGTGGGGGCTTCAGGGGGGATGGTGGTGGTGGTGGGGGCTTCAGGAGGCGTGGGCGTGGTGGTGGGGGCTTCAGGAGGCGTGGTGGTGGTGGTGGGGGCTTCAGGAGGCGTGGTGGTGGTGGTGGGGGCTTCAGGAGGCGTGGTGGTGGTGGTGGGGGCTTCAGGAGGCGTGATGGTGGTGGTGGGGGCTTCAAGGGGCTGCTGGTAGGGGTAAGGTCGTTCCTGCGCCACCAAAGAGTCCACAAGGTCGTCGTAGTAGTCGTATCCCTTGAAGTTGTCGTTTTCAGTGATGTTGGGGTCGTTCGCGTTTACTATTGTCGTTGTTTCTAGCTGTGCGTCACCTTCAGTTTGCGTCTGCGTCTCTTGTGTCTCCTTCTGCGTCTCCTGTGTCTTCTCCTGCGTCTCCTTCTGCGTCACCTGCTTCTGTTCTTCCTGTATCTCCTTGCGCGTCCCCTTCTGCGTCTCCCTCTGCGTCGCCTGCGTGAGTTTCTTCTTCGGGTAGTACATGATGTTGGAGATGGCCTCGCGCACCTCCGTCTTCTCCTTACTCGCTTCTACATTAACGTCGCTCTTCTCTTCGCCTCCTTCAGGTTCTTCAAGGGCGGCTGTGAGGGCATCAATTATACTGCTGAAGATATCACCCCCTGGGAATCTGAGTCTTGGGGTGGTGGTGGTGGTTGTAGGAGTAGGAGTAGTAGTAGTTGTAGTAGTTGTTGTAGTAGTAGGAGGAGGAGGAGGAGAAGGAGTGGTAGTAGTTGTAGTAGTAGTAGTAGTAGAAGGAGGAGGAGGAGGAATTGTAGTAGTAGTAGTAGTAGAAGGAGGAGGAGGAGTAGGAGTGGTAGTAGTAGTTGTAGGAGTATTAGGAGAAGTAGTAGGAGTAGTAGTGGTTGTAGTAGTAGTAGTAGGAGGAGGAGGAGGAGGAGGAGGAATAGGTGTAGTAGTAGTAGGAGTAGTAGTAGTTGTAGTAGTAGTAGGAGTAGTAGTGGTTGTAGTAGTAGTAGTAGAAGGAGGAGTAGGAGTAGAAGTAGTAGTAGTAGTAGTAGTAGAAGGAGTAGTAGTGATGGCTTGTGTGTCACCGTTAGAAATCTTATCCTGTTCTTCCTGTGTGTTTATTCCTGCTACTACTTCAAGATCACTAGCAGCAGCAGCAGCAGTAGTAGTAGCAGCAGCAGTAGTAGCAGCAGCAGCAGTAGTAGCAGCAGTAGGAGTAGCAGTAGTAAAGCCTCCACTTTCCTCACCATCCTGTCCTTGTGATGATATACTAACAGTAGTCATTTCTAACCCTTCAATCGCATCGCTAACGGTCGTTCCTGCAGCGTCAAGCATAGAGGAAGGATCGTGCTTGCTGGTGGTGGTGGTAGTGGAGGTGGTGGAGGTGGAGGTGGTGGAGGAGGTGGTGTCTTGTCCTCCGTTAAGTGGCATCAAGTCTAGCCCTTCCATGCCCGGCTCCTGTTTACCTTCCTCCTCCCCATCCGTTAATCCTTTGTCTAGTGTGTTGATCTCCTGTGCTCCGTCCACCCTGGAGTCTATTGTCACGTCTGCGCCTTCTGATCCTCCTCTGTTAGCCTCCTCTGTGACTCCTTCTGTTGATTGTTCCGTTTGAGCATTTTGGGTTTCGATTCCTGTTGTTTGTGTGGGTTCTGTTGTGGTTAGTATGGGTTCTCCTCTTAGTTTTATTCTTTCTGTGGGTGTGATTGTGTTTGTGTCCTGTTGGAAAGCCTCTGTTGTGGTGTCTGTGGTGCCCTCTGTGGTGGCGAGTCTCTGTTCTTCTTCCTCTGTGGGACTCTGGTTAGTTGGAATGGTCTCTTGTAAGTATTCTGTGACCGTTTCTGTTGTGATGGAAAGTGACGCCTCGGGATCTTTAGCTATGTCCTCTGTTGCTCTTTCTGTTGCGTCCATACTAACTTGCTGACTGATTTCTGTGGGCGGTTCTGTGGGCGGTTCTGTGGTCTCTGAATCTGCCAGTCTATGCACGCTTATACCTTCTGTGGTTATCTGAATTTCCTCCTTCATACCATCATCTGTGGCTACTGTATCTTGCATTTCTGTGGCTGATTCAGACATTTCCGTAAAAACTCCCGAAAAATCTGAAGTGGTCGTTGGAATTTCTGTGACGTCGCTTTCTGTTGTCTGTGGTGGTTCTGTGGCTCTGTGGTGGTAGCTAAAGGTCGCCTGTGGCACCTGAGGGAGGATGGTCGTTGCATCTGTGTGGTCGTTCATCCCTGGTTGGTTTGTGTGGTAGTGAAGGGGGAGGAGGGGCGGCTGGGTGGTCTGTGGTGGTGGTGGAGGTTTTCTTGGGGGAAAGGTCGTTGTGATGTCGTCTTCAAATATCTTCTGTGGTGGTGATGTTGTGGTGGTTGTTGTGGTAGTGGTGGTGGTGGTGGTGGTGGTTTGTGGTGGTGATGTTGGTGGTGATGTTACACTACTATCACTACCACTACCACTACCACTACTACTACTACTATCAGAAGAAGAGGAGGAGGAGGAGGAGGAGGAGGAGGAAGGAAGACGAGATCCATAAGTAAAACTAGTCTTCTTTACCACTTCTTCTTCTTCTTCTTCTTCTTCTTCTTCTTCTTCTTCTTCTTCCTCTTCCTCTTTCTTCATATCATCTTTAAGTTCAATTCGCAAACGATTGGTATCACTTTCTGTTATACTTTCTTCTCCTTCTCCTCCTCCTACTCCTCCTCCTCCTC
>JAXIVD010002468.1:5000-12500 GCA_036785275.1 Cancer borealis
AACTTGGTGCCAATCACAAAACATCCTAAACAGTGAACTCAAAAGTGGAATAATGGAAAACTATCATATGTCATGCAAAGACAATACAAGAGAAATACGTGGAGGTTTAATCACATATTTCCACAAAAACCTTGATGTGATGGAATGCCACGAACTAAACAACCTTACACAACACTTCAATGAAGGTCATTACAACTGGATTAAAATAGGGGGAGGTCCCAGAGTGCTTACCGGCTGTGTCTACCGCAAGGGAAACTCATCTCAGGACAATGACAGGCTGATGTTCCAAATCTTAGAGAAAGTTGGTAACCTACAGGAAGTAAGTTTAATCACAGGAGATTTTAACTTACCAAACATTGACTGGGACTCACACACAACTACTGCACCAGAAAACTCACCAGAACAAAACTTCCTTGATGCCCTAAATGATGCCTTCCTAACTCAGCACGTCACAGAAGCTACCCGTGCCAGAGGCAGCCACAGACCAAGCACACTAGACTTGATAATCACAAATGACCAAAACTCTATTGACAACATCAATTATTTGAGCCCACTAGGAAAAAGTGATCACTGTGTTATTACTTTTGACTATGCCTACCAATGCCCAACATCAAAAAATACAGAGAAAGAAGTTTACAATTATTTCAGAGGAAACTACTTGCCCTTCAAAGAAAAGCTAGGAACAATAAACTGGGAGACCCTCCTACAGAAACAAAATGTAGACCAAGCAACCCAAACCATTGAAACAATCCTACATGAAGGAATTGAGGAATATATTCCTAAAAGAACAGACTCAACTGACAAGGAAAACAAACAGCCATGGTTTAACAATCAAGCCAAGAGGACGGTGAGAAGGAAGCACTTTGCTTGGAAGCGCTACCTTGCAGCCAAATGTGCCCGGACTCACCGGGAATACATTAAAGAAAGAGACAACTGCACCAAAACGCTCAGAAAAATAAGAAAACAATACGAGAACAAACTTTTTCAAGAAGTCAAGACAAACTCCAAAGCACTCTACAGGTACGTAAACAGCAACAAAAGAATACGAGAACATGTCAGTAAACTTATAAAGAACAACAACGAATACACGGCAAATGATGAAGACACGGCAAATGAACTGAATTCCTTCTTTAAGTCGGTGTTCACAAAAGACGACGACCAAAAGGAGATAATGTTCAATGAGGCCGCTCACCTTATGTTTGAAGAAGAAGTAGCCAAACCTTTTACCACCAGTACAGTTAAGAACAAGATAGACATAGAAAATATTTTCATCAACGAAGACGCTGTTAAAGCAAAACTCGAGAACCTGAACATATACAAAACCCCCGGACCAGACAACCTTCACCCAAAATTACTGAAAGAACTGGCAGAAGAACTTTGTCACCCACTTACCATACTCTATAACAAATCCATTCAAACAGCCACAGTACCCAAGTCTTGGAAACAAGCCATTGTGACCCCCATCCACAAGAAAGGAAGCAAGCACCAGCCTCAAAAGTATAGACCTATAAGCCTCACAAGCATTCTCTGTAAAATTTTAGAAGAACTAATCAGAGACACACTAACCACAAGGTACGAAGAACGACACACCCCGTGCACCAACCAACACGGCTTCAGAGCGTCAAGATCTTGCCTCACAAACTTACTAACAGCGCTCAATGACTGGTCAGATATGCATGACAAGAACCAACCATTTGACATCATTTACTTTGACTTTGAGAAAGCCTTCGACACTGTGCCACACAAATGACTCATTCTCAAACTCCATCAGACTGGCGTGAGAGGCCATGTCCTCAGTTGGATAGAAGACTTTTTAGCAAACAGAGTACAGAGAGTGAGGGTAAATGGAGCCTTGTCCACTCCAGCCAGGGTGACTAGCGGTGTGCCTCAGGGCTCTGTGCTGGGACCATTACTCTTCCTGTTATACATCAATGACCTTCCCAACAACATCACCTCAACATGCAAGCTCTTTGCCGATGATACAAAAATATACAACAAAAGCAGCACAACCGTGGAGAAGCAAGTTATTCAAGATGTTATTGTTGTTGTTTTAGGGCTGCGAGGATCCCTTGGGGAACACTATGAGCCCTGATGATGTCCTATGATGCTATCACAGGCGCGGTAGTTGATCTGTCCTCTGTCAGGTGAGGTGGATGACGGTGTGTTGAGGGGTCTTATGAGCCCTGGCGATGTCCTATGAGACACTCACAGGCGGTAAGGGGATAGTAAGAGGTTAAGAAGATTAGATAGATGAAACAAGGAGAAGTTAACTTAGAAAGAGAAAAAGGCCAAGCGAAAATTGGTTGGACCAGATATTGAAGTCCAAAACTTTGCAGCATCAGACCTCAATAATTTCCAAGTGTAAAGTGATGCATATTGGACACCACAATGACAGACACCCTTACAAGATAAATAACAACCACATTGATAAGGTCACAGCAATGAAGGACTTGGGTGTTCTGTTCACGGACAACCTAAAATTCACCCAACACATCAACGACATAGCATCCAAAGCAAACAGCATGCTGGGTCTTATCAAGCGGACCTTTAAGCACTGGACTGAGGAAGGCTTTGCAACAGTATACAGGACTTACATTCGCCCTCACCTTGAGTATGCTGTGCAGGTGTGGAACCCCCAAGGCAGAGTCAACATAAGCAAAATAGAAAAAATCCAGAGAAGAGCAACCAAAATTGTACCATCACTTCAAAATCTCCCCTACGAAGAAAGACTAAAGAGACTGGACATTCCCAAACTTGAAGCCCGGAGAGAAAGGGAAGACATGATTCAAGTCCACAAAATAATGAACAACCTAGAAAACATAGACAGTCACTCACTTTTTCAAACCACACACAACAAGAACTGGCCACACAAAACAAATATACAAAGGTGTAACAAAACAAAAACCCAACACACATTCACACACAGAGTAGTAAACAAATGGAATTCACTACCAGAACACAGTGAATGCTACATCCACAAAAGCATTCAAGAACAAATACGACAAACATACAACACAGATGAATATGGAGGCGGGCAATAGGATCTATGTAGATCAGTAGTAAATCCCGTGGATCTTATTGGTAAGTCTTATTGGTAAGTCTATTCGGTTCGTTAACCACTCGATATCTGGTTACCTTTATAATGCAAATTTAACCTCAGATACTTGTTCAGATCACCTCAAATAGTTACGCCGCTCAAGTACAGAAAAAATACGAATTATTTTTTCTAGGTTACGTTAGGGTTGGTTAAGGAAACTAATATTTACCATAAACTGTTATATGGAAGATAAAAATACCAATATTATGAAACGACAAAATGCAAAATAAACGTCATTACTGTCAATTATTTATTTGCCAAACCTAACCATGCATGAGGTAAATTTCCAGTAGCACTCATCCAAGCCTCGCCATGTTACTGTAGTTTGCTTTACCATTCCAAAGCATTACTTTCTAATTTAACGCAACCTAACTAATCTTATATAAACAAAGTATTAATCTAACGGTGGGGGAGTCTTAAAACCTCGATCAGTTAAGAATAATCAACATCACATGAACAAGTGACATGACAACAGAAGGATCCTCACGTGACGCAGGTGCCTTTCGCAGTGAAAAGGGTGAAACACTGCATCAAAACCATAAAGGCCAGATAATTTGGGGGAAAAAACCTCAAAAATAGTTCAGTACATAATGTTGAAACGTAAAAACACTCACCAGAACGGGTGTAATAAGATGCACGAGTCCGTAATTATACCGCAATAAGTGGCAAAAATTTTTTAGTGACAGGCAAACCGTATTACCACTCGTTACTCATGTCAACCTTCCATCCCAAGGAAATTTAATTAAAGGTTTTGAACATAATTGGCCAGCAATATTATTAACTTTCAGGTACTGCATAAGTATTGTTTCGTTAGTAAGCAGGATACTATAAACAGCTGTCAATAACACATGAGTTGGTTCATCAGGATCAACAAGTAAAATTCCTCACATATACGATGGTGACGATGCATTCCCTGGTGAATTATATCCATTCAAGAACGGCACGTAATGAAAACTTCACAAAATAATGCCCCTTACACAGGACACGACAACACATGGTCACCGCCACTCATATCTCCACACATTTCCCAGCCATTCGTGATCCATCGAGTACAACTTCTATGTCAGCACATCAGCAACAGCTTCAGCGTGAGTTAGCGTTGATCAAGATGTAATTAGAGCTTCCTGACTCACCATTTTGATGTTTTAGGGGCGCGTACGGCCGGCCAGTGTTCTCTGGATCAGCCACGCGGGGAAGAGGGAATATGGCGGCGGACACACATTATTGGAAGCTGGTAAATAGTTACCGGGGAAGTTTAATTTTCCTACGGTTAACCAATGTGTTGATATACTTTTTATGTAAATATTTAAAGAATTAGAAAAGTAGCTTTTTATTTCACGGCACTTCAACCCATTTAAACCAGTGTTATATTGTTGCACAATAATAAAACGTTGCGACTATTTGTGAAAACGTATTGCTCCAAAGGTTAATTTATCAAAAAGGCTATTTTTACATGACGTTATTTGAAGCAATATCCCGTAAAATTTGCTCTGGATGGTAAGCAAATGGAATAACAGGAGTAAAACGGTGGCCGCCTGGAAGAGATACATGAAATACCGAGCTCTTGTTTCGTCATTGAGTATTTTTACAATTTTCAGAGATGATATTTGTCTTTTATACCGATTTCCAGCTCTGCATTATTTGGTAACTAGAAGTGGCCCATTAAAGAAGAAATTATCAAAAAATTTATCTTCATCTTGATTGCACGGGTGACTTAATTATTGTAGTTTCCCACAAATCAGGTAATTGTAGCGGGCCTAGCGGCAGCTCTTGTAAGGGGGAAAATAAAAAAACAATATATATAATATTTACACACCCTAGTTTCTAAATCTTTCATACCACATTTTCTGAGCTCCAGGTAAACTTTCACCGCGTCAATCATCCGTGACTCGTCTCTCCACGCAGTTTCACCAACATCATCATCCATTCACTTCCAGTTCTTAGGAACATGAAAAATGAGGAGACTGCAAGAGGCCAGTTTATGACCTACACGAGGCAGTTCCTTGTCTTCCACCCTTGGAATAATCCAATATTTATCCATCCCACCTGTCATCCCTATCCATACTCTTATATGAGAGTAGGCTCATATGAGAGAATAGGCTGGATAGACACCTAATATAGTGCTGAGTCAATGATATAAGTAGCTTTAAAACAGTGGTTCTTAACCAGGGATGCTCACAGCCTCGCACCCCTAGGGGGTGCGAGGTCGGTTCCTCAGGGGTGCGAGGATGCCTATGAATAATTAAAGCAATATATATTTTTATATACGCATGCTATTTTTGTGGAAAAAAAACTAAGCTTTATGAATGAAGATTATATAAAAAAATTTTGGTTGTGTTATTAAAACACATCACATCAACTTTGTATTTTAGTATTTTTTTGTATTTCAGCAATCAGGGGGTGCGAGAACTGACTGTTGTTTTGAAAGGGGTGCATATATTGAAAAAGGTTAAGAACCACTGCAAGAAAGACGCGTGTTGGATATACAACACGCATCTTTTAAAGTTACTTATATTATTGACTCAGCACTTATTAGGTGTCTATCCAGCCTATTCCAATCCTTCACCACTCTGTTAATGAACCAATATATATTGGTTCACTAACAGAGTGGTGAACGATTGGAATAGGCTGGATAGACACCTAATAAGTGCTGAGTCAATAATATAAGTAACTTTAAAAGATGCGTGTTGTATATCCAACACGCGTCTTTTAAAGCTACTTATATCATTGACTCAGCACTATATTAGGTGTCTATCCAGCCTATTCTCTCATATGAGCCTACTCTCATATGAGAGTATGGATAGGGATGACAGGTGGGATGGATAAATATTGGATTATTCCAAGGGTGGGAGACAAGGAACTGCCTCGTGTAGGATAGGACACGTGGAAATGGGTACACGCTAGGAAAACTTAGATTGAGTAGATTTAGGACAGACCTAGGTAGATATATCTACCTAGGTCTGTCCTGAATCTAAGTTTTCCTAGCGTGTACCCATTTCCACGTGTCCTATCCTGATTACTAATTTCTAGAACCTGATCAATGTTTCCCTTATTAATTCGTTTTACCCATTTGAAAACCTCAATCATATCCTATCTTGCCTTCCTTCTCGCTATAAGGAGTCGAGATAAGACGCTTTAACATATCTGTGTAGGGTAAATTTCTCAGCCCCTGAATCATCTTGGTCATTATTCTCTGTAGCCTATATCCTTTCTATAATAAGGGGACCAAAATTGAGCTGCATAATCTAGGTGGGGTCTAACTGGCGCCAAATTCAACCTCAGAATGACCTCAGAACTCCTATTAGTGACATCTACCCATAAATCCCAGTATCTTGTTGGCCTTATTTCTAGCTATAATACACTGTTCCCTGGGGCGCAAGTATGTATGTATGTATGTGTGTGTGTGTGTGTGTGTGTGTGTGTGTGTGTGTGTGTGTGTGTGTGTGTATATTTATTTGGAAGATATACTTCCCAGGATAACACAAGAAAGTCCGTACACTTATTTCCATTGTGGTCCTGAACACACACACACACACACACACACACACACACACACACACACACAGGAGGATAGGATTTCCATCTGCCGGGATTGCAAGGTCACAAACCCTCGGTTTACTCCCGTACCTATTGCACTGCTAGGTGAGCAGAGGTTACAGCGTTTTATAAGAAGACAAACTTATCTTGTCTTCACCCGACCTGGGATTCGAACCTAGAACATCTCGGTTGTGAGCCGAGCGTGTTAACCACTGCCTACTTAAACTCCCCAGTCCTTCTCACTATATGACCTTCCTAAGGTAGTATCATTTAATGTGTAGTCTACAGGCCTATTACTTTTACCTACGCTCATAAAGCTATACTTGTTAACATTAAACTGCATCTGACCACTCTGATCACTCGTACAGCTTATTTAAGCCCTCCTGCAGCATCTTAGCATAATCTATATTCTTTACCGATCTGACTATCTTTGTGTCATCTGTAAATTTACTGATATATTTACTGATATCACTGTTTATCCCTGATTCTAAGTCATTTATATAGATTATGAATAACAACGGGCCTAGTATTGATCTCTGTGGAGCCCCACTAGTGACATTACCCTATTCTGATTTCTTCCCATTAATCTGTTTATAGTAAGCTATCCCCCAATCCACTCTAGCACCTTCCCACCTATGCCATGAGCCTTGACTTTACTTAACAGTCTCCTTACGGGGTACTCTGTCAAAGACTTTACTGAAGTCCAAATAAACTATATCATACTCGTCCCCTTAGTACGGTTTCACATACTTACCTATAGAAGGATAATAGATTTGTCAGGCAGGAGTTCCCCTTGATAAAACCATGTTGACTATGTCTAATTAAATTAGCATGTGCTCATCTAAATATTTTCTAATTGCCCTTGC